>JAOEHT020248581.1:0-10697 GCA_025448195.2 Parazoanthus atlanticus
GTATGTATGTATGTATGTATGTATGTATGTATGTATGTATGTATGTATGTATGTATGTATGTATTTATGTATGTATGCACCATCCTTATCAACTTTGATGGAATACCGTAAGTTCTCATTATTCTAGACGAGGTGTTCCTGTCTACGCTATCGAATGCTTGTAATAATCTTTATTTGTAAGGACAACAAAAAGTCTTTCATATTTTTCAGGGAGTGTTGCTGTGTTCAGTGTAATTGATAAGATGACTAAACCGTTGTATAAGGCAACAGCAAGATCAGGAAAACACACAGATCCCGTGTGGCAGGTGGGTTTTGCTTGGAAAAATCAGTAACATGAAGTAAATTTATAATTTTGAAGAAATTGCAAGTTTTGGAATCTTAACTCATTTCGTTAACTTAGTGTGTTTCTTGCTATATTATTGTTTTCAGCACATAAAATATGCCGTTTTGAAGATACTAAGAGTTTGTAACTATTTAGATAACTAGATTAGTAGATTCCAACTCTTGAAATGATGAATATAGTTTTTTTCTAATTCTTTCTCTTTTGGTTTTTCTTTTACCTAATTGCATATTTTTACATAGAAATCCGTTGTCAAATTTTGTTGTTACAGTAAAACTGTGGCTGATTGGCAACAGCCGATCTACTATTTGTTTTGTGCGAGTTGCTCATCTAGTCAGTTGCTAACAAAGGACTTCCAGTCCAGGTGTGTTAGTTCTTATACCCTTTGCTTCGGATTATTGATCGAATGAAATTAATCCAACCAACAAATAACTTTAGATCCCACTAACAATTTTTTTTAAGAAATGACATGTTTTCATCACTTGTTTTAGGTCAAATGGCAGAAAGATGATATTGATAACAATTTAAACTTCTTCTCGGTTTCTTCGGACGGCAGGATTGTGCAGTGGGTCATTGTCAAGGTATAGTTTACTTGTCCGTCCAGCACGTAGTTTTTGTGGAACTGTGTACTGAGAGCTATATGTTCAAACGCAAAGAAGCTTTCATGGGTTTGATAGAAAGCAAAAAGGTTTGTTGATTTTCTTCCATGAAATGAACATTTTTGAATTATTAGATTTTTAAGAGCTTTCATTTTCTAAGTAAGCAGTGAAAGTCACTATTTACTGATCCTTAGTTGCACAGAAAAACCCCATTGTAATAGCTTGATAAGTTCAACGGAGCCTGAGGGTCTTGATACTTCCAGTTTTTTACTCTGTCTGAGCAATACACATCCTCTAACAATAGGTTATACAAATTTATGGTTATGGCTCTTTCACAGTATGATAGATTAACTTGCATATACTCTAACCATTTGGTGTAAGCAGGGGTATCGTTTTATGTTGTTCAATCATTTTTCAGACACACACACAGACACACACACACACACACACACACCCCTTGAACACACACTGCCCGGTGCTCAGTAAACCAGACAGTAAGAGTAGGAATCGAGAACTCTGAACACTTTCGTTAAAGCAATAAGCAGATCCGCCAAAATGTTGATAATTAGAGCCAAATTTGCACGTTTTTCAGTTCAGTTCAGTTCATTTTATTTGCCATTAGGTTTTACACAATGTTTTACAATAAATAAGGTTAACTAAGTAAATAATGGCAAGGAAGCTCAAAGAAAAACCAGAAGGCTTATAGCGAATGAGCTCCCTCAAAATAAAACTGATTAATCAAATATGGCTAACAGGAACGGCTAATCATATATTTTATAAAAAAGAGAAGAAAGGACAAAACGAAATGACGAAACAAGAACAGACAAATAACAAAGTTGTCAAGATTTACAAAGACAAGAGAAATTCCTTGAGCTTCTTACTAAATAACGAAATGAATATTACTTCGTGTAAATGTGTTACCCTCAATAAATAAAGTGCCTTTATCTTTTTATCTTTTTCATCGCTAAAATTTCTGGAAGGTGCAGTATCTTTAATCGTTACGGTAATCTCCTGCACAGTGCTTAGTTTTTGGTTGGTTGCCATTAGCAACAAAAGATATAGTGTGGACTAACTGATTGGACTTCCGGTTTAAAAAGAAAGTTAAAGAGGGAGCGGGGCATTCTCTCTCCTGTTTGGGATATAACAAAAATCCGGTAAAGGTTGGGTTAATGAGATATCATACACTATTAGTAAAACTACTATTGCGGTCGCCGAATTTTCTAGTATTTTTGCATTCGGTATTGGAAAAAACTGTGTGAATGAGCACATGATACATTCCTCTCCTTCGATCTCTAGGGAGCAGCATGAGGTAGTAATAAAAAAGATTTTTAATTTTTAATTTTATGTCCCCCGATGAAGATCCAGAGATACGGATTGAACCTTTTGGCATTTTTTAAAACTTTTACGCATTTACCAACAATTTATTAATGTAGTAGTTTTTAACATAGATCAGTTTTATTCCTTTTAACATGTTAAAGTGATAAATAACTGTCATTTGCCATGTACTGTAGACAGTCACACGGTTCCATAGTTTTCCACAGTGATTTTCAGTGGAGCATCGTTACCAACATAGGCACGAATTTGCCACTGTTTCTTTGGGTCCAGGTTGTTATATAAAATGGTTGTTGCACGCTCGCCAGGAGTACCTCCATAGTTGATTGCATTTGGCTCGGCTGCGGAGGCGTCCGGAGCGGTCTTAAAAATACAAGAAATAAACACATAGTTTAAGGTAGCACGCTAGAGTTGGCTTCGAAACAAGCTTTCATTCGATTTTTCGATCGCCGGCACCATCTTGGATTCTGCGATATAACCAATTAGTTTGTAGCGTGGGCTCGAGTTTCCTGTGAGGACCGCCTCTTTTGGTTATCTTCATAGTTATAGCGTCTAAAATATTGTTTTGACAATTCAGTCCATAGAAACTGTTCCCACAGCAACGTCAATAAACTAATTGTCAATTCTTGCCATGGAAACTTGTTAGTAAGTTGTGTACTAATTGCATACCAAATGGCATGCTTTAACTCCTAACCATTTTTAAATTAGTGGAGGGGTTCAATGAATCCCCTCCGATATGCCTTTACCTTTTCACAAAACGGCTTTCGCATTTAAGGGTTATAAAATTATACAGCACGGGGACTTATAGTCTGCGGTGCAGACTCTTGGTCTTAGGAATAAGTAAAACGTGCTTGCAGGGTTAATGCTTTTGTTTGTCATCGGTAGAGCAAAATCGGCATTTGTCAGAAGTAAAATGTAGTTAGAATGAAAACATAGCTAGTGTTATGAATTTGCTTGTAACTAAGATAAATTAAGAGGACACAATGAAATGAGATGTTAATTTCTTACATCCTTACATACCGTAACGCTGTATCCGTGCGGCATAGAAAATGCAAATTGCCTGGTGAACGACCACTTTATGACAACGAATCTAGGTAGCTCGTTATCATCGTCTATTCGTAGATATATCATTCCCTTTACGTCCTGCGTTTGACCATCTGAAAGACAAAGTGTCAGATCATGAGATCATGCACTCTATCAAAAAGTGTGTTCACACAGTCGACTGTGTCTCATAAAAGCAATTTTTTGGGTTAGATTATTTTACAATATAAGAATAAAAGTAACAATAATATAATTTTGTTTAAGAGTCAATCTTGTAGCCAGGCACTTGTGCCTTACTAATCAGGAGCAATAAATAGCCCGCATAGAAAGGTAAAATGATTGTGTCAAATATAATAATATTTGATCTTCATCAGACGAATCGAGAGGACAATTCGCGTATGATAGAAACTTGCTTGAATTAAGAAATGGTCCATGCTTAGCGTGCGTCTATCGAATTATGGTAATGATGCACGCGAGAAGTTGGGAGAGCACGAGAGAAGTGTTTGAGTGGCACGAGGCGAAGCCGAGAGCTTTTCAGTCTTGCTTCTCGAGTTGCTCTCTCAACTTCCAAAGTGCATCCGTAACTCGATAGACGCACGGCTATAAAACATGGAAAATGTTCTTCAGTTTAGAACACTGCCACGTTATTATGTAAGCAAAACAAAAAAACGTTCTTTGCGAACCGCTGTTCATCAATCGACCGGGTTGGTTTTCTGTAATTATGTTCTTTATCAAAATTCGATCGCTCCTCTTTCATTTCTTGATCGTCACCTTCAGTTACTTCGTTTTCCACTTAATTAGAATCCTTTTTGAAAACACTTTCTTGGTTCCAGCAGTTTCCCAGACTTACTTGCGTATGTTGTGATATAGACGCACGGGCGAGCGTCTATATTTGTTTTTGAAAAACGATTTGTTATCTTCTATACAATTCAAATATCGAGATATAGATGCACGCTTGCGCCATACAAAAAGCGCGAGAAAAATTGCCAGCTATATATATTTAAATATGTATTTTTCCAAAATATTTTTTCAGAAGTAAGTTTCAAAAGACAAATGCTGCGACCAAATTTACCATTTCTCAAACGTCAACTTACTAAGTTCCACAAATACTTTGCAGCCCCCGCTGGGTATAGTTAGTGGGGTTCCAACCTGCACTACACCATCGCGACCAGTCCATTTGTTAGTTGAAGTCGTAATTTCTTTTCGGAAATTGTTCTGCACCTCCAGCACGACCCTTGTTGGATTACCTGCTATTACCGCTATGAAGTAAAAGAGCATAATATGAAAATTGTTATTTATTTCTTATTATTAATTGGTCTTAATTAAATATCTTTCAGAGATGTCTGGAGGACACAAACATGCAACGTCCCAACGCTGTGAAAGAACAAGGCATTCCCTTAGCTTTTAACTGTTTTAAACATTTTAGCTTTAAATTTCAGGGTTTTTTTGCCTTTCTTAAAAAAACTGGTCAAAGTTTCTTCCAGCTATGTCCCGAAAAGTTGGTTGTTTGAATAATGTTAGCAGCAAAAAAACATCCGTTTAGAAACTTGGGACCTGAAATTTGCAAGTTTGTACAGGATATGTTTTAAGGACATACCTGGAACATGAAAATCTTTTGGGAGCAGGATGATCAAAATGACCACTCCTTCCGGCTCTCTTGGCCCCGGCATTCAAGGGTTCAACTTTTAAACCGGCTCCTAACAAGCCATATTTGAGCAACCTTTCAAGAAGCAATTTTTGAGCAACTTTTGACAAAAATGAGCAACTCTTACAAAAATTGCAAGCAACTTGTGAACAGGTCTACACTGATTGTCACCGCAGTTCATGGAGTCCCAGTGGTGTAAATGTTTAAACGATGTCACATTTTAGAAGGCAGGTATTCGACAAGAAATGCTCCAAGATCAAGACGTCCTTATTGTCAAGGTGATTACACACGGCAATAGTTTTGGCAAAACAGTAATCTTCGACATGTGTGCTGTTGAAAAGTTAATTCATATACATATATGTTTCTAGTTATATTTCTTGTCAAATTGTTCATTTCGCATGTTTGACAATATATGATCTACTTATGCTATACGTGCGATACGAAATGGGGATATTAGGTGCATGTCTAACTCCAGACGAACCCGACACAATCGAGATAGAACTTGAACAATATATGCAGCACTGCACTTACGTTGTCTTGAACAGCTACCTCCTCCCAAAACCACAGCTGGGGGAGCCAGAATATAAGAGAGAAGCAATGTCCTGATGAAAGTCAATAAAAGTTAATACTCCTCTCCCCCGGATAACTACAACTATATAAGCTGGTTCAATTTCTTCCAACTTTTCACCAGTTTCCAAACATATCTCAACGGAAGATTCATAGACAATTTGTTTTGAGAATTGAGATTTTGAGACTGAACTTAAGAACGACATTTGATTTTCATCATAATAATATTTTACCAGTATTTTCAGACTTTTTTGTATCTTATGAAAAAGCACATAACTATAATACTAGATTTGCATCAAAATTATCTTATTATATTTCTTCTGCATGTACGTAAAAATTGTAGTCTGGAATTAAATCAAATTAGATGTTAAACAATACAATCACGCAAATCTGCTAACAAATCTTATTGAAAGTTATCTTTAATATATCATCACTTAAAAATGAATAACATTGTATCCGTATCTGCATCATCATTGACAACCAGTTTAAATGTGTTATCATTTTGTTTTCCTTTTACTCCACTTTCTTTGGACCGAACTTTGTATCTTTTTAATTGATATATGATGGGACTCCAGACTCGATTAGTTCCTATGCTACTTCTGGAGTCCCAGCACTCATACTTTTATTTTTATCTTTGTCTATATCAAATTTGTAACACAGAGTGCAAATAAGGAATTGTTGTTGTTGTTGTTGTTGATGTTGTTGTTGTTGTTGTTGCTAGACAGTATAACAACAACAGCTGACGAGACAACAACAACAACCCAAATGCCTTTTATCCCGAATGACGTTTTAGTCCAGATAGGAGAATTTCGAATCTTTGCGTTTTCATTTCAAAAACAGGGTAAACTTGTATACAACATTTCAGCCTTGTAAAAACTTTTATCAGTAAACAATTCATTTGGTTTATCTGATTGGACTTAATAGTAAGACAGCATTGCTGGGACACGGCTAAACACGAACATCTATTTCGTCACTTGTGATTTCGTATCGTAACCGTATGGTAGATTCATTTTTTGTCAGTTTCGTTATTCCGATTGTCACTCTTAGTGTGATTGCATGGCCCATTACTTACCCTAGCAGAACAATAATTAGACGATTCATTTCTTGTCGTGGTTGGAGCTACAGCTGGAGTAAGTACTGGGTCGTTACTCTGTGATATACGTAAATTTGTATAGTCTGTGGAATAAACGATTAAAACTTGAGATATACAGCAGTGAACAAAGAAAACAACAACAGCATAAAAGAATTACGAAAATATAAACAAGTAACGAGAACATCGTGTGAAGAAAACAATGAAAGATCCCATAGTAACGGATAATGAAACGAAAACCCTTCGATAATCAGTAAGTGCAGCGAAATTTAAATGCAAAGGTAACTCACTGGAACAAAAAAAGAATATATAGAAAATTATATTACTGAAGAATCGTTCAACTGTTAAACATACCTCTGAGTGTTCTTTGTAGTGACTGAACAACGTATGTGATAAACACCACTAATGAAAAAATATTATCTGGTTACGAGAGTATGGCTTAACCAATAAGATTTCTATCAAATTAAGTGTTTGGAAATAACGTAATTGCGTGTGTAACCTAAAGGTTACCTGTCTATTGTCTGCTTTTGACATCTCCTAAGGTATTTTTTCTGGAATGGTTACTGCCAACCATAACAATATCTAACAATTTGATTCAACACTAGATCGCACTGGTTCATAAATAGCAAGACTTTTCACAAATCAAAATTTACTCACAGTAGAACGTGAAATGAATTAACAAGTCGTGTAAATGCTATAAATGCATTATCTTAAAACTATCCACAGCACCCTTAACTTTCAAAAACGGCGTGAAAGTTGCTAGTTACCATTTCCGCGCAGATGCTTCTAAATTGCAACTATGAATTAACTTTTAACTTTAAAAAGATCCGTGAAAACTGAAAATGACCTGAAATAAAAGCCATTATAAATATTCATGTCTGAAACAAACTTTTGCCTCGTGCCTTTTGTAAATCAATGAGGAACAACTATTTTCTATCCCAGCAGAACTTTGCCAGTCAAGAGAAGGACGACAATAACATTTTGAAGATTCAAAACATACATATATCAAAACGGATCCATACTTTGTTTCGTGTTTTGTAAATGTAAGGTTTAATTTAGACAGCAAACACTTCACTGAGCTAATTCACACATAAGTTTGGTTTTTAGTTTGCCCCAAGCGCACAAGTAACATGGCGCATTATTAGGGTTTGAACTATATCACTTCAAACCTATTATCTTATACGCGAAACAGGAAAATGCTTTCTTATAAACAAAAGAATAATCAGCGCCAACATAAATATTTTGGTGCTAAATTTTTGTTCAATTTGGCGTCAATTTGGTATCGGAAAGTTAACTGAAAGTTTCTTGTTGGTTATAGGCCTGTTTCAGGCAGTCGTTAATTGAAGTCGTTAAACTTGACAGAAATTGTTCGTCTAAAACGAATTTTGAAAGTTGGATGAACTTTTAAAATTTGTCGAAAATGATTTAACATTCGCACAAACTAACGCTCTCTTTGTTTGAGCGTGGATTTATAGTAGAGTTTAACGGCTTTAATTAAATTCGACTTAAATTCGACTAAATTACGACCGTCTGAAACAGGCTAAGAAGTTAATAAAAGTACTTGAAAACCTCACTTAAGCTGGACTCGTGTTCTTTTTTAAACAAGGGGAAAATTTCAGTTCGTAACTTACCAAAACTTTGCAAGGAGGATGACAAAACGAAATATTTTCAGACATACATCATTTATTAAAGATCCATAACCCTTTTCCTTTTCTTAATGTTAGGATTTTGTTTAAACACTTCTACTTTGTTTCTCTGAGCTAATTTAATGATTTTTCCCCAAGCAGACAAGCAAAATGAGGGCAGTACTAAGATTATGGAAATGTTAGACTCACGGCTTAAAATATATCATTTCACTAACCTCTTATGTAGAACGAGAATGTTTAGGACTGGGAACGACCCAGAAGCCCGTGCGTGTTGAGAGACAACATGGCGGAGAGCTCGTGTTGAAGTTAGTTTTCGCACGTTGTTGTTTGAATAGCTTAGAGGTTCGCACTGAACTTTTCCACTATTACACTGGTGGCAGCGCCATGGGATCCACAAACCGAATTGTGCTACCAAATGTGAGTTTCACTGGCCAAGAAGACGTCCGAGAGTTTTTAAGAGACTTCGAAATATTCGTGTCAGTGAATGAGTGGCAGGACGAGAAAGCAGGCCAGTATCTGGCGGTGTATCTTAAAGACGAAGCGAAAGCGTTTTATCATCAACAAGACGAATCGGTCAAGAAAAGTTTCAGTGCCTTATCAAAAGTGCTTATAGAAAGATATGAGGGAGGCCTTGCCCTGTTAAAGTACAAGAAAAATTTCAACAGTCGTGCAAGAAATGACGGCGAGGCACTACACTCGTATCTGTCCGCACTTCGTTTAGCCTACGCTAGAGCGTATGTGCCCCCTCCATTGGATCCGTTACCGGGAGAACCAAGCAATGAGCAGAAGGCAAAAAGAAAGGAACAAGAAGCAGTACTTGCCTTTTACAATAAGCGTAAAGATGAAGATATTTTGTGTCAGTTCATAAATGGCCTAAAGCCCGATCTGAGGGAAATTTTGATTCGCCAAGACGACCTGTTGAAAACCCCAGTCGAGACCATAGTGAAGAGAATTGCTAACTTGGAGCAAGAGAGAGAAACTTGCACTCAGCAGGTGAGGGCTACAAAAGAGCAACAAGTGGCTAATATTGATGAAATGGTAGATAGAGTTGTTGATCAGAAGTTAAAAGAACTTCTGAAACCCAGTGAGCTACCAATCACTGCAGCAGTGCGAAGGGGTGGTAAAAGGAATTTTCAGAGGAGAGGCCCAAAGCCAACAGATGTGTGTAGAGTTTGTAATGGCCAGGGACATTGGGCCAGAAGCTGCCCAAATGCAGTCCATTTAAACGGAAGAGAGGCTGGCCAAAGACCCCGACACCAGCCTTAAGTACCAAAACAGGGGTCAATTACCCATACAAACCTTCGGAGTATACTGCAGTCAACACTGTTCATACAGAAAAGTCATTTCGGAGACACAACTACAAGGTGGAGGCTATAGTGAACACTGAGAAAATGACATTCCTGTTGGACACAGGTGCTGAGGTGAGTTTGATTAGTTCTTCAGTACCGGGTTTGGAAGTTAGAGAATCTCAAGTGAGTCCAGTGTCAATAACACACCAGCCTATTACTGTAAAGGGAGAAACAGATGTTTATTTGTCTTTTGGGAAATTTCAGACCACCTGGAAATTTCTAGTGGTTGAAAATCTTTCTGAGTCAGTGCTGGGTGCAGATTTTATTGACAGTCACCATATTGAATCATGGGGGATTAGCAATGGCAAACTGTGGTTAGACAAGACAGAGATTCCTTTGATTGTAGAGAACAAATGTGCTGCTGTTACATTAGACAACTATTCCCCAGTAGTTGCTAGATGTACTGTTGAATTACAAGCCAGGCACCAGGTTCTCATCCCCCTGCGTTGTAAGGGTAAAGGAAATCAGACTGTTCTTTTTGAATCTGCTAGAACCCCAGGGGGGGTCCTGTTGTCAAAGACATTAATCTCAAGTAATCAGCATGGAGATTTTTGGGTCAAAGCAGTCAATCTGTCCCAGTCCCCAATCACACTGTACAAGAACCAAAAGCTAGGTACAGTTACAGCTATAGACAGTGTGTCTGAACACTTGTCCATAGGGGAAGAAGACACACCAGTGGCAAGAGGTGTTACCCAGAGTAACAAGGCACAAGTTTTAAACAATTTGGGAGTTGACTTGTCAGACAGTTCAGTTGAGGAAAGGGACAAATTAGAAAATCTGCTAATGTCTTTTACAGAAGTATTTTCCGAGGGTAAAAGAGATATTGGGAAATGCAAGTTGGGGGTCCAGCACCATATTCCTGTGAAACCGAACACTGTTCCAGTTAAACAACCACTGCGTAGAATACCCTTTGCATATCGTGATGAGGTTAAAGCGGATCTTAAGGCTATGCTTGAGGATGGTATTATAGAAAAATCTTCATCCCAGTGGGCCAGCCCCCTTGTTATTGTAAGGAAGTCTTCAGGGGATCTAAGAATATGCGTGGACTATCGCAAGCTAAACGAGGCAACCCAGGTTACAAGTTACCC
>JAOEHT020248657.1:0-10697 GCA_025448195.2 Parazoanthus atlanticus
CCATTGTCACCCTTACCACTACCCCTTCACCCATTGTAACCCCTTTTCCCCCTTGTTCATCCATTGTCACCCTTACCCCTACCCCTTCACCCATTGTAACCTCTTTTTCCCCCTTGTTCGTCCATTGTCACCCTTATCCCTACCCTTTTATCCATTGTATCCCCTACCCCTTCACCCATTGTAACCCCTTTTTCCCCTTGTTCATCCATTGTCACCCTTACCACTACCCCTTCACCCATTGTAACCCCTTTTCCCCCTTGTTCATCCATTGTCACCCTTACCACTACCCCTTCACCCATTGTATCCCCTACCCCTTCACCCATTGTAACCCCTTTTCCCCCTTGTTCGTCCATTGTCACCCTTACCCCTACCCCTTCACCCATTGTAACCCCTTTTTCCCCTTGTTCGTCCATTGTCAACCTTATCCCTACCCCTTACCACCCATTGTCAAAAATGGAGCTTGTCTACCAAATTTGTAATTAAAGGAGGGGGTGGGGAGGAACTTAACCTTTTATCGAAATTCCCGCACAGTTACGTCATATTTTGCCGATATCTCGGCTCCAATTTAAAGAATCAAAATTTTGAATCATAGCGACATAGTACCATAGTTGACGAGGATTCACAAATGATTTAATTTTTTTTGGAGATGATTGGTAGGAGAAAATTGGGTTGGGAAAGTTGTTGATTTTGAAGGAATTTTTAGATTTTTTTGGATTTTAAGTAAGTTTGGAATTATTTTCGGAGTTAATATTTAATGGAAGAACACCAGCTCGTATGCTATCCGAAGGATGGCATTTTCTCGATTAGGAATAGTGTCTGAAAATTGCGCTCTAAAAACTTTTTTTCCCTTCTTAATTCTCCCTCCAGTCCGAACCACAGATGTCTTTACTGACACGAAAGCCAAGAAAAGTGCAAGATCCCAATAGCTTTTTCCGAAATGTCGTTGAGTAGCCGTATCGCAATTTCCTCATTTTCTCTTACATCACACTCACAGTCTTATCAGCGAAATAAGTTATTGATGTTTTAATTTAGCTGCAAAAACTTCGTGTTAGTTAAATTTCAGTTTTAACTGATTTTTTAATCGATAAGATCACATTACTCTGTTGCGTGTTCTTTTTCAAGTATCAGAAGGGTTTGTCGACGCTTAATTCTGACCATTTAAGTTTCACAATGCAACAGTAATACATATCTTTGAAATTTTCTCTTTAGTTGCCCTGTTCAGTTATGATAACTTTAATTTTCAAAACTGATCAATCACAATTTACAGAAACAATGATGTCGTTTTATCACTGAAGCAGAAAACATCACAACGTCCACATCTGTAGGACATCTGAAAAATATCAACAATCAGTTACAAGCGTGCAAATGATCATGAGTCATTAGTCAGTTGTGGCTAGTGTACGGTAATTTAACCCTTTCACTCCCAGCATGTTTATCAACATCTATGTTCTCCTTATAGTATCAATATTAAATCAGTTGATTGGTTGTGAGAATAAAGGAACTGATCATCCACTTTAAATTTTTTAAGATGAAGTGCAAAATTCTCCTAACCTATTTATAGAAAATGTATGGAGATAGGTAATGAGAATTTACAAACACATCATTTGGCACTATTGGGAGTGAAAGGGTTAAGCCACTGAATTGGCCCAAGTTTCACTGAGAAAAACAACGCAGTGATAAAAATATTTTTCGAACTGATTTAATAAATTTGATAAAATATTGTACCTGTAGTTATTGTAGAAATAAAGTTGACCTACCTCAAGTGTGCCGCATATTTGTGTGTTGTCTTCATTTTTGAGCTAAATATGCACCAAAATGGTCACAGAATGGCGTAAAAATGAAGACAACATACAAGTGTGCGGCACACTCTTTATTTCCATTAACTACAATATTACCGTATTTATTCAAAGAAGCGCCCCGGGCGCTCATTTAATTTTTGGACCTTTGGGCGCATATTAGATTTTCACAATTTTCAGCCACACATTTTGAGCAAGTTTATTTTCCATCAACAAAACAAAGAAAAAAGAACTAAACGCAAAACAGAATTTAAACTTTGCATTGGATGTTTCAGTCTCAGTACAATACCGAACAACAAAGTTGAGGTCCTTCAAACGACCTCAATCTCATTGTCACTAACGTCAATCAATGAGGTCTCAGGTGCAGCGTCTTCAGTTCCTCTAACTTCATATTTACGATTTTTTGGGGGAGTGGGCGCTTATTCGAGGTTGGGCGCTTACTAACGGCTTTTTTGGCCTTCAGGGTGGGCGCCTATTCGAGGTGGGCGCTTATTCGAGGTTGGGCGCATATATATTCGCGGAATAAATACGGTATATCAATTTAAGACGAAAATCACACGGTCATTTATGTATTATACGCAAGGTCTGTCACAATCCTGTGCTCCGACCGTAAAATTGTACCGCCTCCCACTCTATCGACGTGACAGGAGAGCTAGCTAGCCATTCAGATTTAGTTCACGTGTGTGCGCATGCCCGTGCCCCAGGCTAACCTGTGAGTCACGCACTAAGAAGGAGATGGAATCTAATTGTGCTGATGAACTGATCTCTATTAGACATGGAAGTGTGACAAAGCAAAAAGAAAAACATTGCATAAACATCATTTGCATGAACCTCAAGTTCGTCTCTTAGCTCTTAAAAACTGGAATAACTAGTTGCTGTTTTTTCTATATTTTTTCTATTGTAAAACCGTCGGTTGTTTACTTATCAGGTGTTGTTTCTTGCGTTCGGAGATTAGCAACGGACTAAACGAGATTTGTAGCAAAAACCTTTTAAAACTTTGCCCAAAAACGCCTCCGCAACGACAACATACGTCACCGGAAAGGAAAACAAAGTGTTCCTTCGGGTCCTTTGACGGAGCGAAGCGTACAATATCGAGCAAAACACTGATCAACATTTGTTTCTTGGTTTTTCTATTTCAGAATAACTTGTTTGCCACTTACATTAACCTTACAGATTATGTTTGTTCTTTTATGATAACAAAACTTTAAAGTTAAAGTCAGATGGATGCAACCGACTGGTATGCGAGAACGGTCTCCGTAAAAAGAACAACTTTCTGTTTTGGCCGATACATCGCAGTTATGGTTATGTTATGTTATGGCCTCCTAGTTACATAACTTAGTCTGTTAAATTATCGTGTTAGTCAGTCTTAATCTCGGTTGAATTCGTTGCATTCCAAACAGTTGACGCCGATACTATTATAATGTCTTATTCATAATCGTTATTGTTATTTTTAACTTTTTTGTGCGCAAATTTTAAGCACCAAACTAACAAAACCTTAATCTTTTTCTCTTTGGCAAATACAGGGTATAGCCCAAAGCAGTGATTTTGTTACTGCAAAATATAACTGCTTATATGGTCCTAAGATTAATGGCGCCGAAAATTATTGTTATGTTGCAAAATCAATGACCCGACACCGCCTCGGAACCTCCGTGCCTTCACGTAATCTGGGTAGTTTGCGTGATATTTTCATGTTATTAATATATTTCTTATGACTGTACTGTTCTGATTTGTTGTCAGTCGAAGTGCCAGTGAAACGCACCCCACTCTGGAGAGTTTACAAAGAGGACGTGATTTGATTTGTGTTCCAAAAATGATCTAGCTTTACCTCACCATTCGATGGTAATACGCGCTTTACTTGTTATGAAAACCAGATAATTTTGGCCAAGGCTTTATGTGTAATTTCTTTTGGCAAATTCAGCAAATTTTTCATACATAAAGTAACTGCTTTAGTTGAAAAATGGGGTTTTGATTCCGAGACAAAGCTTGACCCCGAGATTGTTTTTATCTTGCTCTTAAGTTTGGGCAAATCTGACCCTCGTTTTTAATACTCTTGTAAAGGTTGTTCTTATGAAGAAAAGAAAGTGTATTTTTGATATTTTAGTTTATCCTTCAAAAGTCCCTAAGAGACCGCAAACTTAACCATTCCGCAGGGCCCCAGTGACTATTTGTTTGTGACGCAATTCGAAGGTTGTGACCCCACACAGCGCAACGCAGCCTTGTACCGACCGGTCGTCACAACTCCCTCTGATACCAGCTCTAAGGACGTTCCAGCTCGGTGACTGCAGTCAATCCTCGATCGAACGGCTCCGAAACTAAAGATATGTCTCGATGTACTGCATGTAAGTATACCAGCCAAACTCTCACGTAGTTCTTCACTTTTAGTCCTAACTCGGTAGACATATGTACCCACTGGAATACATTGAGAAAATAATGTATTGTCAAGACTTTTACTAAAGTTAATAGTGCCTAGTGGTAACTGAACCTGACTATACATGGTTAATTCCCTTTAATATTCGACACCGTCGTGTTCGCGAGAAATTTTTTAGAATATGTCAAGTCTTCATGCTTTTCACTCACTTAAAGCTTATAATACTATGCCGCCGGTGTAGTCATTTTAGAACAAAGCGGCAAAGTTTTACTGTAGATAAGACTGCATTCGACGTGTCTCTTAGTTTCTGGACATTGAACAAATTCTTCTGGTTGTCATTCTCAAGTTACTCACGCAATGGCAAGTGACGGGTCTCTTCGTGTTACCGCGCCATATCAAGGCCAATATTTGTGTTTATAAACCGTTTGCTTAAAAACACATTCGCAAGTTTAAAGTTGCACGCTTGTAAAAATAACGTGCATGATCCGCCACCATGAATTGAAAGAGCTCTGAAACAACATTTAAACCGGCGGCCTAAACCGGCAATCCTGGAGACGTTTTATCATAATTTTGTTATATTGTTTGTATTTTTGACTGTTGGCATCTGGCATTTTTGATTAATCTTAGTAATCGATCGTATTTGAAGTTGAATTCTTTTTCGTTCGGGTGACAGATGGGTCAAAAGACTAATACTAGATTACGCAACTTGCGAGTTGGGTCACAGCTCGTTTGGCTTTTTGTAAAAGTTTCAGACATTTATTAAAATACCTGATGTTATCTTTAGTCCGCACTGTAACTAGATATAGATTGTCGCAACTGTCCGTACGTGAATGGAAATATTATTTTATCGGCGAACAATGACACAGTACTCGTTCCATTTTACTTTTAAAAACACAAGTATTTTTCTTTAAACCCGAATAATCTTAATTAACGCACACCTGCCATTTTTCCTTAAGACATCATGTCCGCTGTGTTTTGTTTCGGTGTTGTAATATTAGTTGTAGTCCAAATCGTAAGTTGTTCACAAGTTCTGCTGTTATTAGAAGAAAGAAGTTTCCTTTAAACCGAGTGGTAGGTCATTTTTGAACGTGATGTTTTCCGTCCTTTTCGATCCAGTCATTTTCATCAGTGGCCCATTTGCCAAGCTGCCTGTCTAGTGAAGGAAACTAGCGAATTCGCTTTCTTACGTTGCAAGAGACGTACAAACTAAACCGTACGTGATCCCTTTTTATCTCATACATTTTGGACGTTCTATCGAGGATTATAACAGAGTGTTTATTTACAGGTAATCATGACTCGTGTCTAGTGGAAAATCTGGGGTAATACCACAAATTATTTTTTGTTAAGTGACCAATCAAAGCGTCTCCTGCCTTTTTCGTAATTCCCGGCGTAGACGGGATGGACACGGGCAAACCACAAGGATTTACCGGTGGACATTTGAGACATCAGTTTAAATTGAAATATCGATAACATTTGTCTCGAGCTGTTGTCAGTTTCTTTTGCCTACTGCGATTGCAAGATCGTTAAGAGCTCACAAACCAGAATGTAATTAATGAAATCCTCTACACACTCCTGTGTCAGTTATACCGGGAACAGGCAAGCCACAGGAATTGAGAAAGTATTAAACATAACTCAGTATTTGAGATACTTTGCCTGCGATATCAATATATTCTTGGCTTAACAGTTAGTTTTCAAGCGTCGAAAACATGTGAACAATCGGCTGCAAGTCTCAAAAAGAAAGAAAAGCTCCCACATCGCATGTTATCGCCTTTTTTTTAATATCAAGGCCTTTTCTTTGCGTTACCTTGACTCTTGAGTCGGTCACACGTCAAATAAAATGGCGACCTTCCTGTGCGACCTTGGATCTGGACTTTTTTGGGGGGAGGGGGGGATTTTTTTACCCTTTAAATTGTTTTTTGAAAACAAAGAGATTTGTAGCTATTATGAAATTTTTTATAGCAAATTTCAAAATAATTAATGACAAACTTGGTTTATATAGAGATTGTATCAGTTTTGATCGCCAGTCCAGCTCTCTTCGCTCTTCGCTGCGCTCCGGGGGACTGGGCCAACCCCACGCGGGAAAATGGTCCTGGTCCACCTTAAATTTGATTTGGGATTTCATCTCGCCCGGCTTCGCCCGATGATGCAACGGCGAGTGAAGTTAAGTGATTGTAAATATGTGGATCGTAAATACAAACGAATGCGAGATCTGCTATTTAAAACTACAGGGACAAAACGGAAACTAGTAAGTATGGTGTAAGATCCCCGCCAAAAAAGTCGACATCAAATTGTATTTTTTTTCTGACGCGACGGCTGAATTTGCTTTCATTTCAAGTTTAGTGTTTGGCACGTTCCTTGAATAGAACCTGACAGCATAACTTGTAACAAGGCGCACTGATTTCTTTTGTTTCATATTAAATTTAGGAAACAAAAGTAATTTATTCCAGTCTGTACGAAGTCTCAAACAAAATTTTAGTTTTAATGGAGCTGTGTTTCCTTTGAGAATAAAATAATTGCTCGTGAAAGAGAAGAGTCACGAAACACAGGAGAACATTCAGACGAGATAACTGACCGAAATTTATTCCTTAACCTAACTTCTTCAAATTGCATGCAGTTACCATACAAAATGCTACCGAATACTTCTTTGCAAACCAAAGCGCTTGATTTTTAAACTTCGCGGCAACATTAGAAATGCTAAGTCTACTTGTATGTACAAAAACTTCCAGCCAATGTGTAGAATATTTTACTACGATTTTATTAATATCAACAACACAAAAACGTTTTGTATTTTTGTATGTTGAATAATACACACGCGTGTCCACTCAAAACGTTTGTACAGGTTGCGTTATATCGTTTATATGCTGTCAGAATTTATGAAAATCAATGAATTTATATGTTCGACTTGTTCATAGTACCGTCGACTCGTTTCTTTTTTTTTTGTGCTGCGTCAATTCGCAAATTATATTCGGCTTGTTTACAAACTCTACGGTCAACTCGTTCCTACATTATAACTTTATTCGGCTTGTTTATGTTAACATCCTTCGACTCGTTTCTCTTATAAATGTGTTGATTCTGTCAATTCCCAAATTATATTCGGCTTGCTTGTTTTGCCGAGCATAATTTGAATGTAAGCAAAGTTCAAGTACAACAGAACTTGAGGACGCGAGGGATCACACGCCCTACACGCTTTTTTTTTAAATAAGAACCAGTAAATTTTGCCGAGGCTCATGTTCTTAATTTTTTGGCGTCTTCAACCTAAAATTGTTCTTAATTTGTTCTTATTTCTACGAGCGGTTTGAATTTAAGAAAAAACAAAATAGAAACAAGCGAAACGCCTGGCACCATACATGTATTGTACGGCTGTATATAGAGGCGAACTACCTTCATTGTTTGTTGAAACAGTCTTTATGATTTCATAATAAATGAGAAACACCGTGAATCTTTTTGTGTTTTATACTGTATTGCTAAGTTAAATTACGAGTTTCAGTCAACTTTCTACCTGAAAAATTTTCAAAGTTATCGATCGAGCCTCAGCTTGTTCTTAAATTGTTCTTAAATTTTGGCCAATTTGAGCCTCGTTGTTCTTATATATATATAAAAAAAGCGTGTACTCCAGCGTACTTAAGTGACCAGATCGAGTCCATCCAGAAGAGCGACCTGAGAATTCTCCTCCCGAGTTAATTAAACTACGCTAACGCTGTGGTCACGGCTAACCAGTCAACCTTGAGCGAGCGCCGCACTGTCCTGTAATGTGCGAACGCCTCTTTTGACGGATTACCAACCCCTACCACAAGATCAAATGTTTGGTCCCGACAAAAAAACAATGCAAGCACAGTCTCCGGCATACACTTGTAACCATTTCTGCTGCCTAGGTGTTGCACCGAGCGGTTTCGGCGTATTTCATTCCCACCGCTGCATATCGGTGCAATGTTTAATTATGTCCTTGGTCACTACCTTTCATTACCTGAACTAAGAGCCTTTCATATTTCATTACTTGTAAATACACAGTCTTGTTTTCTGTTCTGTATATCATATTTTAAAATAGTTTTGATAGTTTTAAATGTAATATCATCTCAATCGTTTTAGCAATTATATTTTAAATAATTTTTCCTTAGCAGTTTTTAGTTAATTTAAAATTCTGTAATTTAGTTTAATACTGCAATGGGAATTTAATAAACTATAATTAAGGGTGAGTCAGAGTGTGGATAATCATATGGAGTTTGTCTAATTAATTAAGGTGAATTGGGGTGTGTACATTGAGTATGTCTAATTAATTAAGAGTGAGTCAGTTAGGGTTTGGACATTGAGTTTTTGTCTATTTCAAAAAGGGTGGGTTACAGGGGGGTGTGCATTGAGTTTGTCTAGTTAATTAAGGGCGGGTTAGAGTGTGAACATTGAGTTTGTCTAGTTAATTAATAGTGAGTTGGGCTGTGAAGATGCATGGAGATTGTGTTGCTAATTAGAAGGGGTGTTGAGTTTGTCTAGTGTATAGAAGTTTAATAAACGTTTGTTTCAAAGCAAAGTTGGAAGTTGCCAAATTATTGTTCAACCAGTGCAGTACTAAAAGCCGAAGGCACAAATAACATTTGGGAGTGGAATTAATTGGGAGATTTTTCCTTGTGAAAAGAAAAATGTAAAAAAAGTATTCTGGTGGCATCTACCAAAAGGTCCCGTAAACTCTGCTACCTGCAAAATAAGTAGTTACTGTACGTTGACCAAATGGTATTATTGCAATGCACGTTTCCACATTAAGAAGATGCAAAAGAGAAAATTCACAATGAAACGAACCTATATGATGTGAGCCAACTTACATTTTCAGGATATTGGGAACCCAGACGAATGCAATTTCGAGCAATAACCTATGAATGAGCAAGCTATTAAACAAGCATTTCCGAACCATAAAGTCATGTTTCTGTCACGGAAACGCGGCTACATGATAAATAGTATTCAGACCATACCACAGACTGAACAATGTTTAATTAGGATACATGTATTTATATTAATTTGAAATGCATGACTGGATAAAAGAAAAACTATTACAATAAAACAATGTACTACACTTAAATTAATTTTGTATCTGGTTCAAAATACTTCCTAGTTTACTGTAATTTTGTATTTCTCCCCATTTGTTTGAAAGGAAAGTATGGAGACAGGTTACAAGAATTTAGCAACACATCATTTGTCATGTTTGTGGCCGAAAGGGTTTACCTAATATTCTGAATTTTGGTTGCAAAATTTGGTTATGCAAATTTTAAAATGTAATGTATCTTTTTTTGGAAGCACTCTGAAAATTTTCATTTGATATAAAATCCACAACTGAATTGTTCCTTTTTGTATTTCAAAGTGTTGTGGGAACACATTTTGCAGTTCCACATTAAATTATCCTTTTGTACCATACTTTTCAGTCATTCAGGCCACTTGATATGTTCAGGTACATCAAAACTCCTACAGTTGTTCACTGCATGCATAGACCATTGCATGGTTTCTTTCGCCATCTTGGTTTGGGGGCAGTCATGGCAAAAATTACAGAATTGTTCAACTTTCAACCCTTATAACTCCACTATATATATATATTGGATTTTGACAAAAAAGTTAACTTTAAAAAGGTATTGATATGGAAGTTATATCTTCAAAACAAGAAGAATAGGCTATAACCCTTGTATTCAAAATTTAAAACTTGTGTGCTGTTTCCATTAGACCATCTGAAAAATGCCTCAGTGTGAGATCCATGCCACAAGTTCTCCATCTCTTCTGGCCTTCTCGATATAGTAGGGTACATATACCACTGCTTGCTTCATGGATGGAGTGACAGAGAGAGATCCAAAGATTGTTATTGTCGGGAATCCAAGCAGCAGCCTGACTTTGCACTCATACTCATCTCTTGAGAGTCCAGCTGGGGTCTGCAGTAGATCACTGACGATGTTTCCCAATCCTTGAAAGTAATCTGCTAGGATTTGCAATGTTGTGCCATTGAATCTAGCCTCGGCAAGCAGCTGTGGCATTCTTGTGCCAAAGGCATACAAACCAACCTCATCAAGTTTGATGTAGCTCTCCTCAGTGGTACATTTTGCTTTCTTTCTCATAACTTTGAGCCAGGATGTTTTGGATCCAAGAACACCTTTTGAGGCAGCCAGTTATTATTTGTAATGGTAATAGGACTGAGTGGAGTCCAGTTCGGTCTGTAATCATATGAGTGATAACAAAATTGGACGACCGCGAAGCGGGAGTCCGATTTGTTTACCATGAGTATGATTACAGACAGAATTGGTTGACACATTAAGTCCTATTACCAATTTATCATAAAATTAATATTACAGTTTCCAAGAAAAAAAAGAGAAATTACCAGTATTTTGGTTTGTTTGTAAAGACTCTGGCATTGCCATGTTAATCTGCTTTGAGTAGAACTCACTGCTATTCAAAGAAATGAAATTATTGGCAGGGGAAAAATCCTCATGGATTTTGCTTGCTTCTGAGAGGTGAGTTGTCATTGTCATGGTGATTATTTACTTACTTGTGATTGGCTCATGAGCCAA
>JAOEHT020248730.1:0-28628 GCA_025448195.2 Parazoanthus atlanticus
CTTAAAGGGTTAATTGAAAGAAAATGCTACTTTTTTATCTGTTTATCTACAACTGACAGGCGAGCTTGCTGGTTTTATCTAACTGATTATACTGCTATTGCTGACTAAGTAGCAATTATTTGTGTTCATATATAGCCATGGTAATAAAGTATACTTCTGCTGATATATACAGCTAATTCAAAAAAGGTTGTCTCATTGCATTGTGCATTCTTGCATTGTTTATTGCTGCATTACAAGACCGAAAAGCATTGTGGTTTTATTAAATTGGACACAAAAGTAGATAGTTTACGTCAGATTGGAATAACAAAAACATAAATTAACAAATATATGTTAAATCAACCCAGCTCAACCACTATTTGCATTCTTATATCGAATTTAGCTAAATCCAGAATGCTTTTCGGTCTTGGAATGCAACAATGCACAATGCAGTGTCGCATAATGCAACGAGACAAGCTTTTTTGAAATAGCTGTATATATGCATGCATATAAAGAACATCACCTGATATGTCCTGAGAATCGTGGCTTCTGGATGTCTTCGGTTCAGTGCCCTTCTACACAGCCATGAATTAAATCTTTCATAGGCATACATCCATGTAGAATGCACCGGTCCGAACTTCTCAATACCTCCTGGTACATGATTCAGTATGTGATTTGTACTAACCTTCAAAGACAACACAGCTTATTAAGGAATTTATAATTAGGGATAAAAAGGGACTTATACAACTTGTTGATGCCTTAACACATACAGTGGATTAGCTTAGCATGGTAAGGTATTCTCCAATTAAAATCTTTACCTGAAGGGATAATGGAAAATTTCTCTCCATCTGTGCAAGTGCAACAGCAACTTGTTCTTTCAGGAGTGGAATTTTTCCTTCTTCTTGGACAGGGGCACTTAGTGCATTTATAGCATCTACCAACAGGACTATGCTGTGCCTTTGCTGATCTCCCAACATGTCTCTTAGAACATATTTCAAGATGCCCCGGGTTGCAAGCTACAGATAAGTAAAAACTGTAAATTAGCACCTTTCTACATTTGAATCAGAACCCACGACATAGTTTAGTTTAACTTGGAAAACATAGGCAATGTCCACACAAATCCAGAAATGTTTAAAAACAAAGAAAAAGGGATACTAGCTATTACACTAAACATTTGAAATATGATAGCTTTCCATACAGAGCATGCCCATTGCTAAATTGAGAGAAACTGGATTCGAGCTATGATATGTCAACATATGGGTAATCCTAAAACCTCTATTTTCATCCATCCACACAAATATGGTAAGTCTGCTTTTCAAAATATTCACTCTGGAAAGCGTTTTCCAAATTAACGCTCCATTTATGGTCCCCAAAATCTCCTGAAAGGTGTGGACAGAAGGTGATGAAAACAGAAAAAATTATACTAGGTAATAAATTTGCATTGTAATTTTAAAAAAACTTCATAAAGAAGTTAATGCACCTATCAATGGTTTGCCCCAGGATGGGGGGGGGGGGCAACCCCCGGGGAATTTGACTTTTTTGAGATGAAAATCTCAAATTCCCCTCCCCTGGGTGCTCACCAGATGTCAAATTTCCATACAACCCTTAACTATAATTTGTGCAAATAAATAGGCATTTTACGGTCAAAATCCCCTTCCAAGGGAGCAAGCTTAAACATCAATTTCCTGGGGGTTGCCCCCCCCCCCCATCCTTGGGCCAACCATTGATAAGTGCATAAGGATTATAGCACCCTAGGACGCTCTATGGAGAACTCTGAAAGAAATTGTTTACCACCATCAGTATTTGATAAGTGTTCAACATCTGATATCAGTGTATGATTTTGCTTAATATTATTTTAATTTCAATCTATGTTTTTTGTTTTTGTTTTTTCGTTTATTCAGTCAAAGTTATCCATTTTATACAGACAATCATGACAAATGCAACTCTTACAGTGTACCTAGGCCTGTACCAGATTATTTACATGTTGTTACCTCCTTCCGCTCATGCGAGTTCAATTTGGATATCTGAGAGAAGATCGGTCCTGGGCGAAACTTGTCTCCTGCTGGGACTCTGATTTCCTTAGTACGGTTATCGGCTTCCTCCATCTCCTTCTTTGTCAATCCAAATGGGGCAGTTTTAAGTGGAGCCTGGGTCCCTGTTTCACTCTTTTTCTTCCCTTTACTTTTCTTTGTTTTGGAGGTTCCATCATCTAAAGCAGTTGTAGTGTCTGGCCACGACTCCTGAAACCGGTCAAGACATTGTTCTTGTTTCCTCACTGAAAGGCTATCCTCAGGGGCCTTCCCAGCAATGCATCTTACAAGATGCTGCACTTGCACAGCAACTGTGTGCATCATATCAGGCATTGTTTGTTCCACACGATCAAATGCGGGATTCTTAGTAAGAATGTAACTGCCTCGACAGCCAGTTCCAGTGGCTATTTTTGACTTCTGTGCATTGTTCTTCCCATTGTCATGGGCTTTGTGGAACAAAGCATCTTGATGGAAACTGCGAAGTGGGGGAGGCTCTCTTGTTTCCTCAAGTTTTTCGGGGAAATTATGGCTGTCTTTTCTCAGACTGTGGTCATTAGGCAAGAAACGCCTGTTACCCTGATATACTACTTTGTGCAAATGTTTGCAGTAGTGTCCCTTGTGCAAGCACCATGCACATCCTCTGTATGAACCAGTTCCTGTTAGGCTGAAGACCTTACCCAGCCCTTGGTAATCTAGAACATATATCATTATCTCCACCTTCACATCAAATGGTGCTTTCCTGTAAGCATCATAAGCCTTGCTGTTGGAAAGAAACAGTACTTCGTCCACTAGTACTTCGATGAAAGGGTCAAGATGTTTCGGTTCTTTTCCTTTAGCTTGACCTGGAATTATTCCTAGAAGCAAAAGATTCTCAACTTTATATCTAATGTTCCTCGGTAGATTCAATTGGGCCAAGACAATGGGCCACATGGAGTAGTTGGTCTTGTTTTTGCTTCAAGGGTTGAGCCCATCCAGGCACAAAGAAAGTGCAAAACCACGAGGATCACCCTTGAAAGTTCCATTGGGACCAAATGTTTCCTTCCACTTTGGAGAGTTGTGAATGTCTCTCATGATTCCTCCATCATTTACTTCGTCAACTTCCCCCCCATGACTTTGAAGGAGAAATGAAATCTCTTCAGTGCCATAACTTCTGACTAGTCGTGGACCAATTGGCAAGTAATGAAATGTTCTTCTGGGTGTATTATTCGGCCCAAATCTTGGTTCCTTGCATGTTGGGCACTCACGGCTATCTTTGTATTGCCCTCTGTACAGTATGCAGTCATTTATACACACATGATACAGAACTTCAGGCACAAGATATGGCCTTATCATGGCATAGGCCTCTTGGTACGATGTTGGAAGGAGGTTACCTTCAGGTAGCAGGAAATGCCACAGCTGCAGATTCTTTGAAAATGCCTCTTTGCTCAAGGATGGGTGGGAAGTAAACCAGTCAAATAAATAAACAACAGTTTCAAGGACTGTACATTTGAGGCTGCTATGAAGAGCAGGACTGTTAGCAAAGGCTTTGTTCAAATCATCAAGCAATTTTCCAGATAAACTATCAGCATTCAAGTCAAAAGCATCTCCATTCTCTCCGATTCTCTCTTGCTCGCGATCTGTGTCATCCTGCAGAATGAACAAGTTTAGTTATTATTAATTTCAATTACCGTAAACGCTTTAATAAGCCCCCCTCTGTAATAAGCACCCTGTATAGAGGTTCAATTTTGTAACAACCCCCCTCGAGCTCTCTAATAAGCCCCCCTCTCCACAACCACAAAAGGATCAGTGTGAAACCAGGGCAACAAGTTGTCCTTAACTTACAAATACATTGTACTCTGTTCTCTATCACATCATTTCTGATTGGAATATCATAATTTTTTTTTCCTAAAAAGGGTACTTTCAGATATTTTCAGTAAAGTTTTGAGAAATTTAGAAGAAAAATTATGTGTCCGTTAATTATGGAATAAATTAACCCCCCCTCCCCCCTCTGGAAGGCCAAAAAATAAATAAGCCCCCCAGGGCTTATTAGAGTGTTTATTTACAGTACACTAGTACTCATTACAACTTGTTCTAAAGAGGTCTGGAAGTTATGAATCACAACTACAGTAACTGCTGCCTTGTGAATACCTGTATAACAGGCAGACATGTACCCGAGGGTGCAAATAATTTTTTTGGTTCTTCAGTCATTCGTCTGATCAAGGGCACAGTTTACCGGACAAATCACAAGTCTGGCCGGACATAACTGTTTAGCCTTAATATCAAACATAGATTGTAATGTTAAAGTAAGTTGTTTGTTTCGATAAAAATATCAAGAACATTTCAGTAAAAATACCCGGTCATGTGTCTGATCAGACTTCATTTTTGGCGGACAATTTGTCATTTTTACCTGCCATGTGTCCGATGTCTGGCCGTTATTTGCAGCCTTGTGTACTCCTCATTGTAGTTACTGTAAAAACAGTCACTATTATAAACCTAATCCGAAAAGGGTCGCCAGTGCATGAAATTAGTTAACTTATTAGTCAGGAAATTTGCTTCTCTATTCTATCAATACACCTACCGGAAAACACTGTAGTTATCAATTTCAAAACATTATCAGTATTAAATCGTTGTATTGAATGAGCTAGCGATAGTCTCATCAATCAAAAGAATGCCAACAGTTTGCAGTAAGATTTGGATTTTGACTGACTCTTACATTTTCTGTCATTTTTAGACATCCAAAAGATTGATTTGGTAACTAAATAGAGTTGGCTGATTAATATAACCCAAGTAACTTTAATCATTGGCTAACAGGGGATTGGCAACAAAACTAAGATTGAAACCCAGTATCAGCACCATACCTCACTTTCAGACACAGAGCTAACATCCTCAGTAGAATCTGAGTCAGAAGAGCTTGTCTCGTCACTTGAACTCTCATCTTGAGGAATGGCATCTATGTCTTCCCAATTATACACTTCAATATTTTCCTCTTCTCCCTATATTCAAGTCAAAGACACCAACAACAACAAAAATATTATTTCTTGCAATCCGATCGATCAAAAATATTAAAAAACCTTGGACGATACTTTTTGGGACTTTTAATGACATGAAGCAATGCATGCCGCCATCGTCGAAATGAAAAACGTTGGTAAATTATCTGCTGGTGTATCCTAAGAAGATTCAAAGCACATTTTTTTATTTTCGCAAAATATGAGTCGGTCGGGCAATGACAAACGAATAGGGATTTTTATACCTTTTCCCGACTTTTTTCAACTGTCAGTGACCGAATATCAACAATAACTTTCTCATGAACTTGACCGGGGAATTCCACGTGACAAACGATGGAGTATACTGTTCAAATATTGACACAATTTCAAACTCAAAGTCAAAAAGCTTACCTCTGATTGATTCTTTGGATGACTCGCCAATAACAATGATGGCTCATCTACACTATAAACTGAAGGGTCATCGTCAGCTTCAATAACCATGCATCCGTCCTGTTCAAAAGTATCCAGATCTGCTTCGATCCCTTTCACTTGTAGAGGTAGCTGATCATGTTCACTCTCGGATTCTGTGTCATCACTCGAATCGCTGTCGTATTTTCTCAACTTTTTGGCCTTCGAAGATACTACATTAGACGTTCGCTGCCACGACCCATAAACTCTTTGATGCTGTCTTATTCTAAAAACTGATTGCAAGACTTTACCTTTGCAGAAATCGCAAAAGCAGAGACGAAGCTTTGCAGCAGAATTAGAAGACATCTTTCTTTGCAAGACACTTCACGAGACTCGTCCCAGTCTGTTCGCGCGATTGTAAATGAAATGACGACAGAAAGACTCGATCTGATGAGGTGGATTGTGATGGCTGATGGGAAGACTGGTCTTTACATGTGATGCAGTGGCGGTTTTTTAATAGTTGCAGGTCAAAGCGAAGCTGAAGACAAAAAGCTTGAATTTGTTCTTTGCGATTTGCGTTTTGTTCTTTTATCGCTTGCTGCTTGACGATGTCAATGGATCTAGTGCTCGGAAAAGTGTTCGCAGAATTGGATAAAACTCGTATCCTGGGTGTTCTACTTGGAGAAGGGGTAAGCCGCCTGCCAGTTTGTTCAGAATCATCGTTGTCCCTGCATCGCCATATAATTATTCATTTTGATTTATAACATAGTCTCGAAAGAAATTCCGACCATTTTACTTATTGTGCATGTATAGATCGACGATTTGCAGACTCTGAGTGAGGCCAAGGAGAGCGACTTGAAGAGTGCCGGGTTGAAGGCCGGGGACATTATCAAAATTCGCCGAGTCGTCTCTGCCTCGACTGCCTCCAGCTCTGGGGCTCGGGCTGGCAATGGCACTGTTTCTGACAGCTCCGTTGTCTTAATCGATGATTCGAATTTGGATTTCTCATTTGATGAAAGTCTTCCGCAGAAACTGAAAGCGCCCGCGTTCACGTCTACGCCAGAACGAGTAAGTATTAGCTTGATCTCGATTTCCCGCCGAAACCTAATTATATTTTAGCTAAAATTTAATATTTGATCTATCTGGCGAGTGGTGTGCGTTGTCAGTTTTATAGGCAAAATAAGAACGATTGGATCAAGAAACCCAAGAAAATATCCTCCTTTTTCATTCTAGATGGACATATTTCGATCTTTTTGCCGTGCTTTATGCAAGTTATTTGCTGGCTTAACTTTGATTCCCGCTGAAATTAATGTATGCAATGAAGTGATTATATATGTTAATGTATGTTGAAGTGATTATATATGTTCTAAACGAAGCCGTGGTGGACATTCCCGCCGAAATTAATGTATGTTGAAGTGATTATATATGTTGTAATCGAAGCCGTGGTGGACATTCCCGCCGAAATTAATGTATGTTGAAGTGATTATATATGTTGTAATCGAAGCAGTGGTGGACATTCCCGCAGAAATTAATGTATGTTGAAGTGATTATATATGTTGTACACGCTTTTTTTATAAAGAACCAGTAAATTTTGCTGAGGCTCTTTGTTCTTAATTTTTCGGCGATTTCAGCGTCATATTGTTCTTAAATTGTTCTTATTTCTATGAGCGGTTCGAAATGATGAGAAATCAAAACAAAAAGGCATACATGTGCAACTGTTGAAACTGGAACTTTTTAAGTGGCATGAATACATGTATCATTTGGGACAATGATAGACAACAATAAATGAGAAATGGTGCGCTTCTGTTGGTGTTTTTACTGCAGTGCGAACGTAAATTCCAAGATTTGGTAAAGTTTCAACTAGAAACATTTTCACTTTTTTCAGCGGCTCAGCCTGAGTTTGTTCTTAAATTGTTCTTAATTTTCGGCCAATCTGAGCCTCGTTGTTCTTATAAAGTTGCTCTTATAAAAAAAGCGTGTAATTGAAGCCGTGGTAGACATTCCCGCTGAAATTAATGAAATTATGTACTGTATATCATGCCTCCCTGTGATGTCCCCGCTGTGACAGTATGCATGATTGAATCCAAGAAGCTAATTCAGTATTTCATCGAAAACAAAGAATATCAATAGAACTTCTTGCAGGAAATATGCACACTTTTTAGGAAAACTTTAATTTATACTATGTCTATTTACACGGTTGCAACAAAGTCGAAGTAGAGTGGTTTCAAAAAACGTATGATCTGTAATTTTATAAACTAATTGCGATTCTAGTTCGCAGCCACGGAGCCAATATGAGAAATATATTTTAATTTCTTGCAACGCCGGCAAAATAATGTGGAATCACCGGCTCAGAATCGCAATTAGTTTTGTATCGCAACTTTGTCAATTTTATCACGCGCGTTAATTCTGAGCCGGTGATTCCATATTACATCAGTCTCTCGCCCGAAACTAAAACGTTAACTGTATGGCGATAATAATTGTTATCTTTTGATTGTTTATTTTTTGGACGATAGATAGTAGTTATTCTTACGATCTGCCTTGTGAACTTGATGCACCAGTTAATGTTGATCCCTGCATCCCCCTACCCCAGACTAGTACTATATATGCAGGCCGGGCAATTTCCTTTTGAAGTTGACCTGCTGCTCAGGGACTTGGATTCATTTCGCCGTCGCTGCTCTCTGGTGCAGACATTTCCAACGTTCATTGCATGCACAAAGTAAGGAAACAGCGACAACAATGGTGGGGATATTTTCTCCTGTTTTCCTGAAAACCTTGCTCCGATGGTGGGAACACTGGCTGACCAGCTTTCATCCAGTGTTCTGCATTAATTAGTCCCGGGTTGGGGGGAGTGAGAAATTAACATTGGCAGGTGCATTATTGATATTGTTTGACTAGATCCAGAGTAGTTTTGTTTTAATTTAATTCCTTTAACCCTCGGACGTCCAGGGGGGTGTCAAATGGACCCCCCCCCAAAGATTTTTCAGCCTCATTTCTGTGCCGTTTGAGCAATGGTGATGAAACTTTCAGTAGCTGTAGCCTAATTAACGACAACCATTTTGGTGCTAATTACATAACGTCACAAGTTATAATTTAGGGGTAATTAATCATGCAAATTAGACCATTTTCAAAAACGGTGATTTTTCATCTTTTTCCCGAAAATTTTCTGTTTTCTTTCTACTTACCATCTACACCACAGAAGAGCTGTTAGAAACTTGCCCAAGAGGGCAAAAGTGTAATGATGCACAACTTTATTTCAGGGTAGGTTTACAGTAAGGCTCTAAGATATGTTGAACCTCCCTGAATTGCAAATGAGCGGGTTTCTTAATTGTTCATTATATAAGCTGCTTCAAGTGCTATGGCTAGGCCCCGCAAAAAATTCTCATGAACAAATTTTAAACTTTCGTTTAACACCTGATGGCACAGTATACGCTCTTGGTTTTCACTTTTCACACAACAGAGATAAAGCACAGGAGAATAATATTATCAACTGAAGTTAGAAATTTATATTGTTCATGTTCCCTAATGATAGACCTGTTATGCATTTAGTATGCAGCTTGTTCAATTGATAAAAAGTAACTCAATCAAATACATAATTATGATTTAGTACCAAGCACAGATACAATATACAGTAAATCATGCTGTAGCAATATAATATACTGCATTGCAGATAACCTTTGTACTTTGCTTAATTTAGAATCTGCTGAGGGACTGTGCAAAACAGGCAAAAGTATGGGATAAAGCCTACACTATTCCAGAAATGCCAGATAGTAAAAGGAACAAATTCTTTGAACTGGTATGACTTTAATTTGTGCATTTCACATATAATTTAAGAAAAAAAACAGTGTTTGAACTTAGCTTTCTTCTCAAAAACGAAGCGCTCTAGTGAAAATGTTCTTAGCAGTTCTTATTAGAAGGTGTTATCAAGTCATTTTTACTAACCAAAATATCAACACCAATGTAACTTAAAAAATTTTACAGGTCAATATTATTGAGTACCAGGAAGCAACATAAAAAAGTTGAAATAACATTTGTTGATAAAAATTTGTAAATGCATTAATTTTGTCTTTCTATCAGCTGATATTTATAGTACTCTTATCAGCTACAAAAAAGTTTGGCATAAACGATAAAATCTAAAATATTACACATTTCTGTGTCCATGAAGGTACTGTATATAATATTTTCTGTCATCACACAACACTTTCCACTTGCCAAAATTGGACCAAGGGTCCGTAAGAAAAATGAAAATTTCAAATATTTGGATCATCTGAGAATCAAAATAATTATAGTAATTACAACCCAAAACAATCACTCTTTTCACCTAAATGTTCAGCAAATGTGTAGTTTCAAATTACAGGTCAAGCATTAAGTTCTACTGCTAAATAATTTTATGTAAACTTAACTTACTTATTCTCTGTATGTATTACTAGATGTTGACTGCATTACCACAGTTACATGACAAGGAAAAAAAGATTGAGCAACGTTTGGGGCTTGCTCTCCAGAATAAACGGAAGTATAGGGAGGATAAGGCGAAAGGAAAAAGAAAGACTAGCAAGGAAAATAGTAGCACGTGAGTTTGTAATTCTAAACAATCGGCATGTACAAAACCCGGATCACGAGAACCTGGATCAGATCACGAAAACCCTAATCCCAACCTTTATCCTAACCCTAAACCTAACTGTAAACTATAGGTAAATAGTTTTTAGAAAAACTATTGAATGCGTCGGCGAGTGGATATAAACTCGTGGTGATATATGTGATAAATAAATTATCGTCGCCCTATAATGATGCTCATGACAAAGGGCTAATGCTCAAAACGTCAGCTTTCCTAAACTTTTACGGCGATGATAATTTATTTATCACATATATTATCACCACAAGTTTAACTCTAAACTTGATTTGATGAAGGCTTTTTGTGATCCGATCCAGGTTTATTTCCATTGTGATCTGATCCAGATTTTGTACCTGTCTTTACACAACTCAACAAATAGTTGGGCTTACAATGAAATGATCAGTAAATTCTTGACTTGCAAGGTCCCTTAATTCAAAATAAATAACCTCCATATATATATTTTATGGGAAGTATAGTCTGAAGAAGAGTCATCCATTCAGTGTGAAGTTTAATTCTATGTACAACTGAAACGACATAATGTGCCATTGCAATAATAATGCACTAGTACTTGATAAGGAATCTTGGAATTGCCACATAACTTTACTAACTTTACAACATTGTCAACCTTAACCTAAACCTAAAATGAAGGCTTTTGTGATCTGATTCATCATTAAATCTGATCGAGGTTTTGTATCTGCCTTAATACTATACATATGCATGTTTCTGCTGTTGTTGTATGATCATGATCAACAGTAAAGTTACCAAGAAATCCACTACTACCAGCAGCAATCCTGACAACAATTCTGCGAATTCGGCCAGAGAGCCTTTAATGCCACATGTACAGCAGACAGCTGCAGATAAAAGCAGGTAAATATAATTCTGATTCTTACCCTGTAATTTTGTGTTTTGATTTAAATGTTTTTTTCCTTGTTTGTTTTATATTGTGCTAAAAGCTGGGTATTTCCAAGCTTTTTATTTCTTATTTCTTTTTTTTTTGTAATATTTAAACCAAGCTGCACTCAGCTGAAATTGACTCAAGCCAAAAATGAAACACAAACTTAAATCAGTTTACAAAGTGAAGTAAACAGAAACACATGCAGATTAATCAAAATGTTAATCCTTGATTTAGTATGTGTTAAATGGCTTTAGAACAACCATGCATGACATGCATGGTGTATTTTCCTGTTTTGTTGAACTTGCTCAATGCATGTTTTGATTCCAAGTTTTAGCCAGTTTATATTAGACATTTTCACTTTCATGAGTGTTATATACATTGTCCATTTCATTGCTTATTGGTACACAGGGGCAACAAAGAAGAGAAAGTCGTAGAGTCAGCATTTGTGAACGGGTAAGCTATATGTGAAGAACACTACTAGGTACTTCGACATATATTGGCATAAATAAAGGAGAACCATAAATGACCGAATTAGCGCCACTACCCGATTAAATGTTGCTGTCAAATAAGCACTGTGTCGATATATAATTTGAGCACATATAAATAAAAGTCATATATATACCCTGGTTTCAGTATGTAATAGATTTATAAAGAAAAACAGTAGCATGAAATTGTTCGACAATTGAGTCTACATAATTAGTTTGCAAAGTTTAAAGTTTTAAGGTCGGCCAGATAACTTTTAAATCCGGGTTCATTCATCAAACCAGGAGCACCAACTTTGCCTTGCACTTGCTCAGCACTGAGTCCATAGCTTGTGCTTGTTGTTGATTTGCAGTACATGCTGTGATGCTGTGAACCTTGCGGGGACTACGAGTCCCAGTCCCATCCCGTGCACCTGGCCATGGAATCTCTATTATTATTGCTTGGAAATGTGTAATTAAGTAAGAATACCAGCTATGTTTAATACGTGCGCTACTTGATCCTCGTTAAGCAGCCTTTACAAATAAGCACTACTAGTACTGTTGAATAAGTGCCCTAGCTAGCCAAATTAATGCCTGCCCCTTAACCACAGGTTTTGAATTAAGCGCCGCGGCGCTAACTTGGTCATTTATGGTATTGATTTTCCTTTTTAACAACAATCTGTGTTAGTGAAACAGCATATATAAGATTTGTTGAATCTTGCTTTGGAAGAAAGATTCCTTGTGTAATATTTTATCACAGCTAAGACAAGACTGAAAAAGTCTACAAGTATATATTTATGTGGAAGTTTATGAATATATAAACCTGCAACTTAATTCTATAATATTGTGGCATTTCATGATCAGTTTCTTTCTAGAACCTAAATTATTACCATTATTTGCATTGTTCTACTATTTACTATATCAACTGAGTTCATCTAGATCTTGTAGCATTGATTTAAGGCATACATGTAAGTGCTTGTATGATTTTGTTGGATCACTAGAGAAGAAGTGGTCCTCTTCAAAACAGCAGAGAAGAAGGTGAAAGTCGCAAGAGCCATATACTTGGGGCGTTATGACAAAAATGATGAAAATGGTAAATATAGTTAATGTGCTATATATGTTTTGATTTAAAACGGCTTGAACAATTCCCTGATTTTTCTGATACCTAGGTCTAGATCTGTAGTGTAAAACTTGAGTGTTTTTAGCAAAGCTTGAGTTTTAATTGGCATGAATATTTTACATTTAATATATATATATATATTTCCTAAAATACATTCTAAGTACAGACACAGGAACAAATACCTCTTACGTAACTTATAATATTAGATCTCTCGCACCCCTTTGAATAACACTGTATATGCATTCACATGTGGCCCCACAGGGATTTAATTCCAACTCCTATAAAGAGTCTTGATTTTATTTTGCATTTGTAGCCTGATGATTCTCAACATGAAACTCAGAGTTGCTATGCACGTGTGTTTCTAGTCGTTTATCTTCATGATTATTTCCTAAAATATGTTTTTTCCTTTTTAATTTGTGCCCATATATATATCCATGGTTGTTTGAGCAAATAAAGAATTAGAATCTGCTGCTGAAATGAAGGCAAACTCTTGCCAAATTTGAAAAGTTCTACTAGCTAGGTGCACACACTTACATTGCTCTGCGTCTGAAGTGTTGCTGAGTCAGACGTTAATGTATTGTATGATACCAGGTGGCGCTGATGCACAAAAAATATAAAACAGGAAATTGTTTTGGTCTGGCCTATGAGTTACTACATAAAAGTCTTTATTTCCAACTTTGCAAATGACATGCTTGTTAGTAAAAATTAAAAATTACAATATGCTAATTTTATAAATACTAAAACAACACAACTGATATAAACAAAACCTGAAACTCTTAAAATTGAAATATTATTTAAATATTATTTACAATTATTTACAATATTTACAATGCAAACTGATATTGGAAATGGAGCCTGTTTAAAAATGATGACTTGTAGTGTTCAGTATTTAAGCCCCGGGGGGGGGGTACTTCGGGGTAAAAAGGATAGGGATGACCGTCGGAAATCCTAGAAAACTACCCTAAGAAATACCAAGCCATAAAATTTGCGCACCCTAAAATATACCTCCTGGTCAAAAAATTAACCTAAAAAATACCAATAAACCGGAGTTTATTAAAGAAGCGTATTCAAAATATCTGTTTTTATACCCTAACAAATACCAGTTTTATCTCTTTAAAGGATTTTGCTCGAACAACCCCTAAAAAATACCAAATTGCCGATTTCAACCCCTAAAAAATACGACGGTCATCCCTATCATCCAAATATAGGGAGTACCCCCCCACCCCGGGATTTAAGCGAGGCAGCAAACTTCTGGGATTTCTGAGGTGTAGAGAGCTTTCTTTAAAACGAGGCAAAAGGTTAAAAAGAGGATGACCTGGCTGTTTGCAGATTCTATTAGCGTTCACTGACACATATTTATCTTAATCATTTTTTTCTAGACATGTATTCACTTATGCAGTGATTATGCACTTATGCACTTAAAGAGGAAATTCCGTTGCCACATGCCACATCTGAAGGGGTAACAACCCTTGACAAACTACAGGTACATTATCATATCCTAGTCTAATAAAGGAAGATAATAGCAACTTTTTCATCGGCAAGAGTGTTCAACTGGCTGAGCCGGAGCAAATTATACAATGAAAAGTGAAAAAATTATAACTTCATTTTCTGTTACTCAGAGTTTTATGCACACGCTGAATGCAATCCTCAGGCACTGCTGCCAACAAAAAATGAATACATATGGGAGATAAATGGAAAGTATTAAAAATGCACAAACTAACAATAGGCTAGGGGAGGGAAAAACCGTGACCTCATTGTTCATGTTTCACTCCACAGTGTTCATGTTAATAAAACTGTACTGTATATATATACCGTTTTAGAATATATTTTTATTTTTTGGTAAATTTTACTTAGGAAAACTCCATCTTTACATGGAAGACGTGCAAGGCTTCTTCAAATGTCTCTGCTACAACAAAAAAGTCGCTGATCATGAGCTCTCCACCAACTAAGAAATTGAAGGTGAAAATATAGTTTGTTTCTAGAAAGCTACTTACTAGCAATACATGAAGCTATATATTAATTTTTATTTCTTCGATATAATATACTCATAGTAGTACGTAAATACATATATGTTCCTTTTTGAATAGTAGTCCTGAAGCTAAGCAGGTTAACCAACTTTCTGATTTAATTTTCAGGTAACACACACTGAAACTGCAGTAAATGTAATAGCCAAGAGCCATGATGGTCATCAAATTGAACTACACAGCTGGGTTGCTGTAGCTTATGAGACCTTCTACATTGGACAGGTGGAAGAAATTGTAAGTCAGAATTCCATAAGAGTGAACTTCCTAGCAAGGGTTGGAAGTAAAAACAGCAATTTGTACAAGTGGCCTAAGAGCAAAGACATTGCAGAGGTCGATGTTAGCTACGTTTTTGCTACAGCAGTGTCACTCTCTACAGAAGGAAAAAACTTTGCCTTGATGGATGATTCTATCAACAAACTCTATATTCAGTACCAGACTACATATATGTAAATTGTTTTTTGTATCTGTTTTGCCTGTGGATGGTATTAATTAAGGGGTGGGTGGGGGGCAGGGCAGGAAAGTATTTGATCTCACAATTTGAGCTGGATATCACCACATATATGCAGCAAAGTTGTTATTGCCAAATACATGTAGACTTTTAACCCAACCCTGTTAGAGTGACTGATATTTTTTATGTCCAAATGTTTCCTATATGGATTAAATTGATACATTTAAGATTGATGAAATGCCCGTGGACCCATTGCCTATCCCTTCTCCTTTCCAGGCTCAACAGTTATATATCTTGACCCTAATAAGCAAATTTCAACTTTTTTCAACTACGTTACTGTTATAGCTTTTAATTAATGGATTTATTAATTTATTGAGACTAATATTATAGTCAAACATTTCAATGCTTAATTACCGGTATATAAACTTTAAATTTTTATTGAGAATTATACATGCTGAAAATTTTATAGAGAAGAAGTTGTGAATGCATGTTATTAGTACTTACGATTTTTGATAGTTTTTTTTTTAAAATTTAGATAAGATTGTTTAACAGATTGATATTACATTATACTATTTGAATTATATTATATTGTAAAATTACACATTTTGTAACACTCAGAAGAAACTTTAAATAAATTGAAAATTGTGTAGTCAAGAAGTTGTGAATTTTATTGGTTTAATACATGTACATACTTAATTACATTGTCAACTTTAAAAGAAAAAGTCTTAACTTCCTGATCCCTGAAATGAAGAGACAGCTACTGTGTTGCTTTGGGTGATCATGCAATGATGTGTTAGCACAAGCAAATGGTAAGTTTATGTTTGATATACCATTTTAATTGCCTTTTAAGGTGGGTGCTAATTCGAGGCTGGGCACTAAATAAATTAACTGTTTACCATTTCAGCAAGTACCAACTATATTTTTATGTACACATAACCCTGAAAAAGGATTAACGTTACAGCATAACACGTCAGAGTTTTCACAGCTGTTCACTCAAAAATATCAGCAAATTACTTAAAAATCGATCATCAGGTGAGGTCTCTAATGAGATACGGGTTTATTAGTCAATTAAACTTCACTATGAGTGTAGAATTTCCTTTCCTTTTATCTTTTTTATTATTTTTCAGGGGAAAGGTTGGGAGCTTATTCAAGGCTGGGTGCTAATGAACTTTTTGCACTTTTTTGGGTGGGCGCTTAGCTTGTTCTAGGTTGGGCACTAATTCGCATAATATGGTATAATAGGTCTTTAAAAAGTAAAACATTTTCAGCTGACCCTTAAAATCATTACCATTTATCGTATCTGTCAACTTTAGTTGCAGGTTTGGAACATTAACCCAATAACATAAATTAGTTCATATTATTTTAGATGGTAAATTGCAATTTTCCCATGAAATGGGAAACTGCCAAAAATCCATATTCCTTCTTTCCCATCATGGCAGTAGTTTTTCATGGGCCTTGAAAAATCCATTAAAATACATGAATTTCTTTGCATTTTTAATGGTGTTCAAGTTTTACCTCTTTACCATGAAATTGCTCAATTCCAACTCAGTACACATCATTTCATGGGTCCTTAAAGCTCCATGAAAAATCCATAAAAATGGGTGGAAACATTTTCATGGGTCCTTAAAACCACACCTTTAAGGGGAAAATCATGGACTTTTCATGGGCCATGAATTCCAGTGAAGCACTGAAAAACCCATTAAATTGCACCATGAATCCAGACAGCCAAATTAATGGGATTTTCACCGCCCTGAAAAAGCCATTAAAAGGTATCATAACCATTGGGCAAATTTTAATGGTGTATTCATGGGTTTCGATAAACTTTAAGATTTTTCACGGGTCGTGAAAAGTCTGGTTTTCAGGGGAATTTTCATGGTATTTTCATGGATTTTCCATGGTCTGTTTCATGGTGTAAACCATGAAAATCATTTGGGTTATGGCATGAAAAACCCATGAAAGAGCCATGAAAAAACCATGAATAACCCATAAAAATTTTCACAGGATTTTCATGGCTTTTGAGTCCATAGTGCTGGATGTCTCTTCTTTCAAATTCCCCTCTGTAACAAACCACTGCACTTTGAAAGAATAAATTATTCAGCAATAACAGTCATGCAACGCCAAATAGTAACACGATTGGTATTTGAATTTATCCAGAAAAAACAGATACATTTGAGAGCTACTTATTTATATAGGTTACAAATTGAGACAATAGAAAAATGGCAATTCATTATGTCTTATTATATCCCCTCCATACAGGTTCAGCCCTCAATGCCCCAAAATATATTTTGATAGCCAACGTTAAACAACACATCCAAGCTGTAAAAGACCAAGTCAACTCAGACTGTGATGGTATATTTTTATGTAACTTGGATTTTTTAAAACAATGTGTTTATACAGCTGTCACAGATATTCTAGAAACTTTAAATTTTCCCTCAATAACATGGCAATACCACAGAATTACCTCCCAGGGGCCCACTTGACTGTTATTCAGATAAGGGGTCCCAAAGATCAGGTTCAAAATTTACACCCAAAAACTATATCTCTGCCTTCAAAACTACATACTGTACCCATAAAATTCCTGACTTTCTTTATCAACCTAACATTCTTTATGACTGAAAAACATAATTAACACTCGAAATATCCTATAGTTAGACCGTGCCACTCAAAAAACCCCACTGGTGTGTTTTTAGAACCCAAAAATCTTTTCTTCAGACCAAAGTTCCAGACTCAAAAAAAATCCTTCAGACAACCCTTCACCTCCAGAAAAATGGCCAAGTGGGGTCTCTGGTAATGACCCTTCCTATAAACTTTACTTAAATTTAAAAAACAGGTATTTGTGATGTGACTTCCGACTGCATGCCCATTTTCTGGGCCATGATAATTTTCTTGAATATCATAGATAGCCTCAGCTACCCCCCGACAATCTTCCAAATCTGGTTCCCTCAAAACAATCGCAATGTTATGTAACACACAACAAGCAACAACTACAGTACAAACCCTCTCAGGGACCATTCGAATCTCACTGTGTAAAACAGAAAACCCTCTCTTTGAAAGACCAAAAGAGCGCTCAACCAGGTATCGGGTAACTTTGTGAGCCCGGTTGAACTTCTCTTCTGCTCTTGTTTTTGGCTGTGGGTAAGGGGTCATGAGATATGGGGCACAAGCGTAGCCACTGTCTCCAAGTAACACACCATCATCAAGCCCCTGATTACTGGCTTCCAGCTGACGGCCCACTGCTGAAGTGCGAAAGATGTGACTGTCGTGTGTGCTGCCTGGCCATCTTGCAACAACGTTTATAAAAAGTAACAATTATGGACATCAATCACAGTTACCTCCTCAAATACAAGGTTAACTGGTTATATTACACCTTAATTAGCACCAACTTAAGCAAATTCTGGTTTAACGATTTATTGGAAAATATCAAATTAATTCATCATTTAGCTTTTTTTCATATTCAAGAAAAACTTGCTGTCAAATCTGATATCACATCAATAAACAAGGATTAAGCAGAAGATATTCTCACTGGTGCCCAAATGATAAAGTATTAAAGGGTGACGAATAACTTTGTTTTTGCCCCTGCCCCCCCTGTCCAGGAACAAAATTGAGATACATGTACCCTAGTGGATCCTGTCATTAAAAGACAATATAATGTACATATACAGTCCCTCCTTTTTTGCTGCTGTCATAGTATTGTTTATTATTTTGTTTTATTTTGTTCTTCAGTTGCAATTAGTTTTTGTGTATGTGTGTATGACGAAGCTAAAATAAATAAATACATAACTAAATAAAGATGTAGATTTGTTACATGTAACATTGTAACTTGCTACCTAGTTTAGCACATTTTGCCGTATGCCCAAAAGCAACGAGATTTAGTTTGACTAGCAGTTCTTAAAGTATTATGCATAGTTTCTTAGTTTCAAAACTTGTCCATCCTGCCCCCCCCCCTCCCCAGCCAGTTTAGAAATGGCTGACAATCACGGTCTCAGTTCGGCGAACTATATATTTCTATAAGATTCATGTGTAGTTATTCTTTTGTGAAAAGCCATTATATACTGTTCTTTGTATAATACCTCGATGATCACAAATGGCTTGTACGTTAATGGAGTGAAATCCTTTTCTGTTGACATAATCTGGCTCGTTCTGTGACAGTGCAAGAATTCTGACATTAGTACCATCAACACAACCAGTTCCACAAGGAAACCCGCCAATGCGAAAGAGACCTTGCTTAATTTCATCGCTAGCGGCCCTTGAGCTGGGGAACTTGATGTACTCTACAGCTTTTGCTGCCAAGGCCAGTGTTACACGGCGAACAACTTACGGTTGACTTATCAAAAGAATGAAATGTGTCACCGACAACTTCGAGGAAACTGCCAGAGGCCAAAAACCTCAGTGTTAACAACACTTGCATAGTTGCCGACAGTGAATAGCTTCTTCTTGTGTCTGGAGATATTTGGTCTTTCACGAGATTAACAATATACTCGATTGCTGCTCTTCCAAAACGAAATCTGGCCCTGAGTTCATTTTCTGTGTATGTATTCAAAGGATCTAACTCTCTTCGATATATTCTATTTGCTCTCCTTAATTGCCCAAGTTGCTCCAAGTAACCATTTAACACGAGATTTCTACGTGCAGCCATCTTTTTCAAAACAACACAAGTTTTATCCAGTGGATAAAAATTTATACGACCTACCAAACTTTATCCGGTGGATAGAGGGCGGATAGCGCTATCCAACCTTTGTGCAACCGAGCTGACGCAAGTGGATAAATTTTATCTGCTGGATAGTGATTTATCCGCTGGATAAGACTTATCCGCGCTTTGAACAACCGGGGCCAGTGTTTTTACTATTAGCAGCTACCACTGGTAACTGTACAAACATCTAAAATAACATGAGTGGCAAGAATTGTAATCAAAAAAATATTTCCTTACAAATCCAGTTCCCAGCTTCTCATTCAAAGCTGGGTACTTTCCGACCATAGCTTTAGCAACATCTCGGCGCTGGTCTGCTGTTGGATTGCTAAAATCAAAGAAAATATTGCATGAATAAACACATTACCTAAAGCCACTAAAACTAATTATCAGTACTAGTTGTAAAAAGTCTAATCAATATTTTGCAGCCAAACCATCTTAAGTCAAAATTTCAAATTTACTCAAAAAGTGCATCCCAGATTCACAGCAGTCCCTGAATAAGTACCAGTCCACACATGACAACAAAAGACTGCAAAAGCAAAAATATTGGGGATGGAGACAGTGACATCAAAATTTTAATGCAAGTTTTTTGTTCTTAATAATGCTATCATTGAGTATTTAAATTGTTTATTTTAAAATATTTTTGATGAGTACCACCCTTAAGTAATTAAAGTATCAAAAAGACTTAAGATTTAATATTAAGTACATCCATTTGGTATTTTTTTAGTAAATACAGTATGGTATACTATAAATAGGAACGGTTGCTTACTCCATGTACTTTCAAAGCTCCTCAAACATAATTCGAACTACTGTCATTCGCACCCGTTTGTCTATTTTTCCTTCTTTCATAGCCTCTGTAACAGTAGAAGGCAGAAAAGATGGCGCTTCAAACGGAACGGGCCACTTCTTTTTCTCCAATGTACTTCCTTCATGCAGCCCAACAAAAGTTCTACCAAACAAGAAAAAGTTACAGTGTTGAGTTCTTACAAAATGGGTTCTATTTTAATTTTACTAGTACTGACTAAAACGAATAAATGTACTTCTCTAGTTGTTTGTGCAGTTGCTTTCAAAATAATAGGGCCAAACAAAATAATATGTGTGGTTCAGTGGACTTCATAATTTATTTTTGTTATTATCTTTAAGAGTAAATTTGACTGGGGCCTTACAGATAACTCCTTTTGCTATGAATGAACTAATAAACTGATCATAGCATTATATTGCAAAGAAAGTAGGACCAAGTGTTTCATAATTTTGAAAAACATTGTTATATTTTTACAAATGGAATCTTTAAACTGGTGAGTGCCTAGTGTTTGTGAGAGTCACCTGTTGTGCTGACTTTGGTATGTTGCCTGTTTATGTACAACCGACAGAATTGTTATGCTGATGTAAGTTAGGTGAAGATATAGGTTTGAAAAAGTAAATGATGCACTTAATTTTATTTTAATATATATAGTCCTAGAGCAAGTGATGTTTGTCAGCCAGTTTGATTCTGTTGGATATTTACAGTTGCAATATCGTGGTTTTCACAGTAGATTGACTCAACTCATTCAACAAAATCTTTAAGCTGGAATTGCTCAGTGAGTGGCCATTTTTACAAATGGAATCTTTAAACTGGATTTTATTCTGGTGAGTGCCTGGTGCTTGTGAGAATCACCTGTTGCCTGTTTGTAATTGACAGAATCTTGCAGTTTTTGGGTTTAGTAGTGTAAATTTTAGAAAATGTGTGCAAATGTCAAATATGAAGAATTTCCTGATCTGCTGAAAATCAATTTCTTACACAGGTGCAAAATTTGCATCAGAGCTCAGATGGTAACATGAGACTACTGCGATGGGAGGCAGTTTAAGAACCATCCTCTTTTTGCTGAGAATAATAAGGCCATTCAGTTGTTTCTTTATTACGATGAATTTGAGATCTGCAATCCACTTGGTGCAAAGTCCAAAATACACAAGTTAGGTAAGAACGAACATCTCGTTTTAGGTTTGAAGCTTTTGAAAACTTAAACCATCCATGATACAAGCAAAATCAAAGGCAACTTAGTGCAAGAATCCACTTCTGTCAATTGATACACTTTTTTTGTGATATTAGTTTGTTTCTTCTCTTGTTTTCTTATGATTTTGTAACTAAAGTTTCTTTCACACTTGACATTTTTGTATCTAAGCTGTATGTAGACCACTATAAACTGTTATTCTTGTTAATGTGTCTTGTTAATGCGTATTTTTGATGTGTATTTTTAAAAGGAGTTCTTGTGTACTGCCAGTGTTACTGTAAGCAAATTAAAAAAGGTTCTTGTATATAATTTTGTAGCTGAGATAAAACTGTGAATAAGAGAAGAGCTGCTCTTCACTGATTGGAACACATTTTCATGTTGGAACTACATTTTTTCAATAACATCCTGTGATAGTTTGAATCTTTTCTATATTATATCTGATGCATATGATAACTAATTATTTCCAAATTTCAGCTGGTTCTTACACATGGGTGATTTTTAGCAAAATGTATTATTTAAATATTATAACTGAATTGTTTTGTTAATTTCTCTTCTGATAACTTTTGAATGTCAACAAGAGCAGTGGTAAATGTGTGATTTCTTGCCATCTTCAGGCGTTGTCTACTCAGTACTTGGTAACTTGGAGCCCAAGTACCGGTCAGTAACTCGGTGCATTCAGCTGATTTGCCTGTGCCCTGTACGTCATATTCAGTCATATGGGATAGACAAGATTTTGGAGAGGTTCATGAATGATTTGAATGGGTAAGTACTCTCCCAAGTTCAGCTAGATTGCTTGCCTGTAGAACTTTATTTAGTTAGAAGGGAGAAAATGTGATTCATGTGAGATAAGAACAGGAAATATAAAATTCGGAAGGGGTAAACTGGGGGAAAAAACAGATTTCTGAAGGCGAGGGCGATAAAATATATTGGAATTCAGTGGCATGAAGGGGAACGGGAGAAAAAGTATTACTGGCTGGAGACATTTAAGAATTTAAATATATGAATTAAAGAAGTAATGCAAAAGGTGTTGGAAAAATCTTAAATCATGAACTATAAAAAGTAATATAGTGATTGTTTTTAAGCAGATAGGTGACCTTTTAATACAGATCATGTTATAGGTTTAGTTCTTATGGTCTTATTAAGGTACAGTACAAGCAAGGAACAACAAATTAATATTTACAATGAATAGAAGTAAACATTTTTATACGCATGTTTGGTATACATTTAGAAATACCACCCTAGTTAGTTGCAGTCCTTTGAGCATATATAAAGGAAATAAGGGATTCTTGTTCCTTTGCAGCCTGGTGGAGTGCAGCTTAAAATCAGTGGGCAACACGCATTTGTGTCTGGTACACTGCGCCAGTGCAGTGCAGACAATCTTGATAGTCACATGTTTAGAAGGTTTTATTTGGCTTACCAAGCTTTCTTAAACTTGTTTGACTTGGATAGTGACTTTCTGAATTAACAAAGATTTTGTTAATGCTTTAGTTTTCAGAGGATGACTTTGAGTTACGAACCATTCACGGTCACATTCATCACGTGGAACTTGTGGAAGCTGACCCTAGCTGTGTATCAACATATGGTGTCAAGAGGGACATTATCTTGAATTCTTCGAGATACTTTCATGTTGTTGGTGGGCTACCATCAGATATCATGCACGATATGTTGGAAGGATGCCTGCCATATCAAGTGAAGCTTTTGGTAAAGCATGTTATTGATCAACAATACATAACTCTTCAGGCGATGAATGAACAAATTGTTCACTTTCCTTATGGAGCAACAGACACACAAAACAAGCCTGTACCTCTGCTAGAGAGCCAGATCAAAGGTGAAGACAGCTGTAAACTAAGACAGAATGGTAAGTGATTTTTTGCAGCAATTTTTTTATTTGCAAATATTGCTATTTGTGTTAAATATGTTAATTAGATTAATTAAGAAAGTGAATTATAAATAGCAAATTAAACAAATATTTTACAAATTTTTAAATGTTTTGCAACAAGTATTAGATTTATCAACTTTCTTTTGTAGAGCTCTGATTTATTGGTTTTTCTTTCATGTAAATGTTGGATCATTTTGGGCTGCTGTAAACTTAGAGATGTGAGTAACTTGAAATTTGGTGAAAAATAAACAAACTTTGTGAAATTACTTTAAACACTGCTATCCATTGAGGGATTACTAATACATAATGGTATACATACATACTGGCAGTGTCAGAAACCTGAATGCGAAATTAGACTTTAATTGCTGGCAGTTATAGAATTAATTTAGTCTGCAACCAATGTTAAATAATCTTTAGTGTTAGTCTTTGTGTTTGAAGACACTGCTTTTATTGAAGATGTTTTCAATTGCCAAGATTTTGAGGTTTCAAACTTGACTGCATCAGCAACAACTATGCGGTGCCTTGCCAGACTACTACCATTAATGATTGGAAATGTTGTACCAGTAGGCGATGAACACTGGAACCTTTTCATAGACCTCATGGTTATCACAGACTTTGCGTTTGCACCAGTAGTAAATGAGGGTATTGCTGCCTACTTGGCAATGCTAGTTGCTGACTATCTAGAGGAATTCAAGGAGTTGTATCCAAACAAGAACATCATCCCAAAACAGCACTTCACGGTACACTATCCAAGAGGAATTGTTAAGTAAGTAATTGAGACTATCAATTTGTAATGCTTAACAATTAAATATAAATGCTTTCTTAATTAAAGAAGCAAAGAATAAGCGTATCGTGGGAATAACATTTGAATGAATGCTTCCCTCAAAAAAATTTAATTGTTTGTTATCAGTTTTTTTAAAAAAACTCTTTCCTCAGCAAGGAAATGGAAACCTATCAGTGTTCTCTGTATAGGTCGTCAACACAACTTGGCTATTGCTGTTCTAACACAGCACTATTCCATTGGTTGTTTGATTCTCCACAGTGTAATACTTCATGATTAGCATTTCCATTGAAAACGTTTTTTCTAGCAAGTTACACCAGTGTGTAAACCATTATTATTGCTTATTAAAATAAGCATACTAATTAAAGACTCACTCTTTCAGTGTTGGTCTACTTGTGCGGCACTGGTGTATGCGTTTTGAAGCAAAACATAACTACTTCAAGACACTTGCCCAGGGGATGTACAACTTCAAGAATATTTCCATGTCTCCAGCGCAAAAGGCACCAAAGATTTCAGTGTTACTGGTTGTCACAACAAGATGGTTTTCTTCGGTCATCACTTGAAGTTGGGCCAGGTGAGAGTAATATTGTTGACATACAGTAAATTTCCTAGTAACTAACAACCAAAGTGAATAGCCTTGCCTCTTTTGTTGCAACTAACTTTAGTTTGTTGACTGGTTTTTTAAAAAAAGCAAAAACATAAAAATCTTTAAAGATTTTTTATGTAACTCAGACTTTATTGGTCAGAACTTTATTTTTGTAAATATTAAATAGAAGTCGAGGTCACAATCATGATAAATTCATTCATAAAATCAATACGGTCTCATCTACAAGTACGCATCTTTTTTTTACAAAATAGAAAAAAGTGAATTTTTTTGGTTGTATTCAATCAAATTTGGTGCCATGGATATGGAAGAAATCACAAAGACATCAACACTTGTTGACTAGACAGTCTATTTCAGTTGTACCCAAATTTTTCGCTCAACAGCTATTGGCACTGAGACATCATCTCGTGTTGTAGTACAGGTTCTTAAACATTTCATAACTATGTTTAGATTCAGCATCGTATTATTGATACCAAGAAATTGATATCATCAATAACAAGGGAAACTCCAGGGAAACCACCACAGAAGGCATCATGCCTCGAAAACGGCTATTGGTGGAAGATAGCCAGATTATATTTTGAGCGCTGCAATGAAAGCAAATAAGTAACTGGATTCTCAAATATCTATACAGCATACTTCCTCAACTGTCCTGTCATTCCATGAGGAGTATAACAATATCCATTTTCAAAGTCTGTCCCAGAGGCAGAGAAAAATACATATTAAGGAATTATTCATTACTCAGGCTTGCTTGCTTTGTGTGGTTTTAATGCAGAGGTGATCTTTATGTATATTTAGTTCCTTATTGCAACTTGAAAACAAAAAATATCTCAAGATACTATAATGCTAATGTATAGTTTTTGTTTATCTTTATCTTTTCAGCATTAAAAGATAGTAGAGTTCCAAATGCGATCACGGATCGCCTTGCTAATTGGAAGGCAGAAGAATTGCAGAAATTTTCATTTCCTGCTTCTGAGCTGATATTTGCTTGTTTTGTCAATGATCCTACTGACTATCATATTTGGCAGCTGACTTGCAGGATGACTGAGCTTGTCTTTAACCAGAGAAATGGCTGGTCTCATGATGATGCTACGTTGTTCAAGAGAATAGCACAACGATTCATTATTCTCCTTGAGGAAAGTAGAGGCATTCGAGCATGTAAGATAACAACACACAACCTGCTGCATGTTTCTGATGATGCGTTTAGGTTCTCGCATCCGGATAATTACTGGTGTTTCTGTTTTGAGAGAGCTGTAAAGCGATATGTTGCGATACCATCAAACTTCAAGAATTTTGAATGCTCATTTGCAAACAGGGAATCTCGTCGAGAATTACTTAAGGTCCTTAGCTCTCGTATTTCCCTCACACAAACTGAAGGAACCTGCAGATTCAAGACAGATCTGGAAAAGGTCAGTTGCAAGTTAAAATGTAATCAAACCTGCTAATACCCAATTCCAAAAAATTGGAACATTCAAATATTGTCATTTTTGTCATCCACATGTATTTCTCCGGTTTAGTAATGATGCATACTGTTTGACAATGTAAGAGCCTTTTCACCCCTAAAGCACAAAATTTTATAACATTTCAGCTTTTGCCTAAGCAACTCCCTAAAAAATACCGGATCACAAGTTTCAACTCCTAAAAATGTGAGCACCTCCCCCCACCCCCTCGCTAAGTAGTACCCCTTCTGGGAATGCAAAAATACAAACCAAATGTTAGTTAGTTTGCGTATAAGTTTGGTCTCACAATTGTTTACATATAGATGGACTTCTATGTTTAGGGTGCCGTGTGGTTTGTAAGTTTGATCAGCTGAGAATAGGGTCATACATACATGTTATTAAAAATCCTGTTTTCTCTGCTGTTAGATGTGTGCAAAGAGTTTAGCTGCTGCCAAGGACATGTGGAAGGCAGTTACCAACTCACACTTATATGCTAATGAATGCAACAAAGGTATTCTTGCCGGAGGAATGAGTTCCAATGAAGTGTATCTGACAGAATGCGAAATACGGCAAAAAAAGACTGTTCCCAAGAGTTTGCTGCATCAGAGGTTTCTGAAGTTGCATACAACTTCCGTAGCCTTTTCAAACCACTCCAAGGACCAGAGGGACTACTGTACCGGAAAGGAGAGAATGTTATCTTTGAAGATGATGACACTGATTATGTTGGGGAAATTGAAAGGTTTCTCTGTGTCCCTGTAGAAGGAAAATTCTACAGATTTGTTGCTGCAAAAGTGTATGAGTATGTGCTTGACAGTGAAGGTGAGAAAGTTGTTGGTGACATAGGTTATTCTGTTGTGACATTGCTGAACCTGTTCAGCATGTTTTCAAAGTGACCTCACTCCAGCTTTCACAACGAAGATCACAGAACGGTGGTAGATTTCCAAAGGAAGAGCTTATCCAGAACGTGATGATATGATCTTGATTAGAGGTGATGAACCACGGCCTTGGCTTGCTAAAGTGGTTGGTGTTCAGATTGCAGCCAAGACTGTTAGAGTGTTGTACTTTGAGAAGCATCAATCAACAGATGAATTGTATGTACCTTATGCCAATTGTTTCATGGAACTCAATCATTGGCTTAGCTCCAGGTGAATCGAATGGAAATGGCTGGGAAATGCCTAAGTTATCATGATATTGTGTACCGTATATATGTTAAACATAATAGTGCAGTGATGACTGTGGATAGCCATCAAGCTTTAATTGTGACGGAAGAAAAATCAAAATTAATTGTTTTAATAACTTATTGGAGTGGATGTATACCAAGGCCTCGCTAAGTTGCCATCATTTTTTGCGTCAGTTATCGAATTAACCTGCATGTAAAGGTATGTTTTCATCTACAGTAAGGTGCATTCTGTTGGACTACTCTGTATATTCGTATTCCTATTCCAGAATAAGAATACACCCTGGTCATTCTACCTTCTGGTTAATAATACATGGAATGTATGCCAAATATTCCAGAATAACATTCCATTCTTGTTATATTTTTTTATCCATAGATTTTAATAAAGTTTACATTGGTGGTTTCATAGTTTGTGTAACATACAAAGCGGATATTCTTGGTTTTACTTTTTGCCATTAATGTATTTTGCTGGAAAAACAAGCATGTTTGTTGAATAAATTCCTATTGTACATGTATATACCGAATGGCTTTAAAGTTGTTTAACCTGAAAGAACCCATTCTTGCTTTATTTTTCCATTAATTGGTTTTACACAAAAATCACCATTGTATGTTGAATTTCCCATTAATGGTTTTAAAATCTGTATTAAGCCTGAAAATATCCATTCTTGGTTAACTTTTCCATTCATGTTTTTCCCACAAAAAATGCTTAATTTCTCATTGATGGTTTTATAGGATGTCTAATTTACAAGAGCCCGTTGTTGGTTTAATTTTTCCATTCATGGATTTTACACAAAAAACAAGGCTGTATATTGAATTTCCCATTGACGGGTTTATAGTTTGTCTAACTTACAAGAACCCTTTGTTGGTTTAATTTTTCCATTCATGGATTTTACACAAAAAACAAGGATGTATGTTGAATTTCCCATTGATGGTTTTGTAGTTTAGGCCAATGAAAATTGATGTCATGTTTAGCGTCAGCGCCCGCATGGGATTTTAGCCACCGCATGGAAAATTTTCATTATTCATTATTTTCGAAAAACAAAGATATTAACAATTTGATCACAAATTTTTGATTCGAAAATATTTTTTCCTGCCTTTTTTCGATCAAAAAGTCGTTGTTGGCACATCAGAACGAGGCTTGC
>JAOEHT020248731.1:0-18820 GCA_025448195.2 Parazoanthus atlanticus
GAAAGCAATCATGATGTATAAAGTTGCAAATAAACTAACACCAACTTATATGACGGACATGTTTCAAAGGACGCATAGCTCAAACTGCTATGAATTACGAAACTCGACATATGATTTTGCCCTCCCTAAAAACAAAACAGATTATTTCCGAAAAAGTTTTGCTTACACGGGAGCTAAACTCTGGAACTCGTTTCCGGTATATCTAAAGGAAAGGCAGTCTCTCGAGTCGTTTAAAAAAGAGCTGAAGGATTATCTGCGTCAACAGCCACAGTAATATTAGTTGTAGTCATAAAATATTGTATAAACATTGTAAATAAGTATCGAAATTCACCAATAGTAAACTGTAAAGTTAAGTTAAGTATTATCTGTAACGTCTAGATTTTTATAGATTGTAAATCACGGCTTACCGGAAGAGCAGAATTTGTTCCTTAATGTATCAAATTTTGATGTAACTACCGTGTATAAATAAAGATTATTATATTATTATTATTATCTATCTATATGAGTGGGTCCAAAAATGTATTTAAAACTTTTAAAAGCTTCCACCCAGATTCCTTTACCAACAGACATGACAGCACTACAGTTATTCTAAAGAGACTAAGACAACCAATCAGTTTGCACCGAATATTTGCATTAAAGCTGTAGTAGATTTTCTACTAAAATGAAATAAACATTCTAAAAACACGAGTGGTGTTTGTCAAAAAAATATCGTCTTATAGAGAGGAAAAAGTTTCGCGAAATACAAGTATACATGTAGAGAGTGAATTTCATGTGGGGAGGACAATTTCATCAAATAATGTGGGTGAAACATTTTATCTGAAAATTTGTAACACTTCATAACATAAATTTTGGAAGTGAAATGAATTTGGAAGAAGCACCAAGGGCAATGAAACTCTCTTCAACTATAAGACTAGTGAAAGAAATATTTTTTGTATTTCAGTGGTTTAATTACATGGGAGCAAAACCAGTTTTGGCAAGATGCCACTTCTATAAATATTTTTCTGTTTGTTTTCGTTTGTATTTTTGTCAAGTTATTTATAAGTGAACTTTTATATTTAGAAAATAACTAAGCATAATTAACGAAGCAAAGTTCTATAATTATTCAAAATAGAGATTTTGCGCTACAAAATGAAGATGCATTATTCTCAAAGTTAACCAAAAGTTCCTTTCAAAACTACTTGTTATTCCAACAAGTTAGCAGACATTGTATGCTGTTGTTTCCACACTTAGATGCTGGTCATACGTTGGGCAAACAGGAGGAGAACAAGGGCTTTCACTCGCTCCAGGCTGCTGGCATCACGGAATCGTACTGCACGAGATTGGTAAGGAAACATTAAGACTGAAGACGAGTCGAATGTTTCGGGGTCAAAAGGAGAGTGGAAGTCTGGGAGGACAAGGAGTCGTTGGGCCCCTGGTCTTTCCAGATGTTACATCCTTGCGAAGCCCATTCGCACAAGAATGTTTTTCCACCTGGCATTATTAACTTCTTGTTATTTGTGCGTTCTTTTCTAAGAACCAGAAAATTTCCATTGAAATGCCACCTTTACCAATATACTACTTATACCGAGCAATAGATTAAGTACCTTACTTCTTCATTCAGTGATTGGAGAATAAGAAACAAGCTCTTTAAGCTGTCAGAGTTCCTTTGGAATAGGTCTTTGTCTATATTTCTTAAGGTTGTATGGAATTGATCTAACTACACTAATAAAATGAAAGCGTGTTATTTCTTCAGTTTATCACAAAGCTTTCTAAGGACGTGATACTAGCAGTTGTTATACAACCTATATATGTTTCTTATACAGTTCTTAGGCATCATATCGCTTCTGACATATGATAAATATTTCAATTGATAATGAATATTGACCACTCAGGCACTGATAGTGAATCATAATTATATGCTATTTTGACTCTAATTTGCACCGCCAAGGCAGCAGAGTTTGAGGAAAAGGACAAATTCTTGTAAATAACGTTGAATGTTATAACAAATATTGACAATGAATCACATTCCACAGCATAACTTTGTACGTTTGCCTGTAGGACATGCTCTGGGTTTCCTGCACGAGCAATCGCGCCCGGATAGAGATAATTACGTGACGATCAAGTTTGAGAACATCAAGTCAGGTAAGAGTTAATTAAGGTGGTCTTCCACTTAAATAAACTTTTTCCCTCCAATTGATTTTGTGGCAAGTTATGGTAATATGCAAACATGTTGACCCAAACCATGCACAAACATATACTAATTGCCTCTGCTGTTGCCATGGTAACATACTGGCGCATACTTTTGTTGGATTTTTAGTGCATTACTGCCAAAAATAGTAACTCACACGTGACTAAGGAAGATGGCACTAAACGAAAATACTTCAATATACTTGTTGTGTGCAGTAAACTTCAGATTTGGGTTCTTTCAGTTATTTGTCTAAGAAAATTTATTTGAATATTAAATTTCCCCAAACCAGGCCTTTTCTGAGGTAAATACGCTCACAAATCTTCACGGTAAGAAGAAAACAGTGTTTCATTTAGGTTTATTGCAATGCTAGATAAAGCTTCTAGCATGTTTCTCAAGCAGATTTTGATTTGCCATCAATAATCATGGGAGCTGTACAATTTTTGGTATTTTAAAAAAATCACTTTAGGTAACATAAATCCTTTAAAACGTCATGGGGTCTCAAAATGAGGATTTGAAGTCACAGTTTTCCACATTTTGAGTAAATATCCAGCTGCTAGAAACTGTGATATACCAAACAATGAAGAAAATAACTAGAAATGGCCATTTGTATGAAAATAATAAAGCAAAAGTTTCATATAATTTTCAATTTGTTCGAAAGTGAGCTAAGGGTTAAACCAAACGGGGAGCGGGGAGTTGTCATTTCAAAGCTTTTTGTTTCTGTTATTATGTTCTTACAGAAGCATTATGAGCTTTTGGTTCTTAATAATTTCGTTTTGTGGAAAATGTTGGTACCTAGCCACCCTTGATTGTATATGGGACACGAGAACCGTTCAGGTATTGCATCGCCATTTTTTCTTTCATTTTGGATGCCTCCTAACTCCCATTCGCCTTTCTGAATTTAGTCACTGTTTCGTTCCTGCGTTATAAAAGTATGTCACTTCAGAGCTTGCAAAATCCACTTTTAGATTAAGAGATCATAGCCATTGAAAATCTAACTGAAATTTTTTTTTTTGAAAAGCATAATATATATTTTCTTGCTTTTCCTGTAACCCAGTTTCATAAAAGGACCGGTCACTATCATTTAGTAGTTGCTCTTCAGTTAAATTTTATTTTTATTCTTTTTAGAGGTTGTTTTGAAACGAAACAGATGAGCTCAAAACATACGACTTGTTGTGGTATATTTCGAAAGAACATACTGCTCGATTGAAGAGATCAAAGTTTTTGAGAACTGAGTCGATTGTGTATTCCTAGATGAGGAAATTTAATTCCAAATTTGGTCTTACCCTTACCTCACTTTTGAATAATCGGTTCTTGATTGTCCAAGGTCGCGAGGGGAATTTCCGCAAGTCGTCCAGTGTGAACTCTCTTGGCACACCGTACGATTACAGATCCATCATGCACTACAGTGCATACGCTTTCACCAAGAACGGGCAGAAGACAATTGTTGCCAAACAAAACGTAAGTATTGCAACGATCTGCACCTAAAGAAAAACTTGCTAATATGATATTTTAAACATTGTTTAAATTTGAACTTGAGGAAAAATGTAAGTAACTTGCAAAGAGAGTATATATTTAATTGCAATGAGAGTCTGATTTGCTGGCAACGTCTCCAAATGATCCCAAAAGTGCGATGCTCCAAATGCCGGCTAATCCCTGAACAAAAGGAAATGCAAGTCCATGAAAGCTTTAAAGTTGCGTTCAATTTGCGTTTCGTTTGAGGATTTTGATGCTAGACTGTTTGCACCATTCTTTAGAACAATGCTTTCTGGGAATGTTTGGTTTGACGGCCCCAGCCCTTTTGTTTTCTGTTGAATCCCTGTTTTTTTACTTTTATGGCTTTTAAACCATGAGCAAATGTCATACCAAATACCTGATGTTTCTGTTGGTAAACTCCAAACTTGATAGAATCGAAACCATTGCTATTTCTTTTATTCTCATTCTCTGACAACGCTGTTCACGGTCTCAGTGTGTATGTGTACTTTTAGGTTCAAATTGGACAAAGGGGGCAGTTGAGTGACACAGATGCACTACAAATGAGGCTGCTATACAAGTGCGCGGGTGAGGATCGGCCTTAATAATCGTTCAAGAAATGCTTTTTAAAACTTATGCAGCAACAACAACAAGTTTTTTGTTATGCTCAACAAGTGAGGCCTCTAGCCTCTAATCAAATGTGTGCTGGTGAAATTGAGTATAAAACAATTAATTAAGATATACAACAATAACAAAATAATCCTTTTTAATTTTATTTGAAAAAAATATTATCCTAAGGAATAATTTATATTGTTCTATATTTACTTTTTAAATATTTTGGAGGGAGGGTTAATGGTCTCTTGGAGTCTAAATCAAATGCAATGTGCAGTTTACCAAACCTCTCTGCAGTCAGTAATCAAAAACTTCATATATGTTGTATTTGTTTAGTGGAAAGATAGAGACTGTATACATGGAAATGCAAACGAATCTATTTTTTCCCCATGCTTATTTATTTTTTGTTTCATTTTTTATTCCCCTTAGCCTGTCCCACAGCTCCTCCACCGCCTCCAGATGGTAAGTTTTGTTTCCAATTGTTGTTTTTACAAGTTTAGATTAAAAAGAATCAATTTTCAATATTTTAGCGTAATTGTCTGACTTTCGGAATTAAACTAAAATATAAGACCCATAAGAATTAATAATTATTTAGAGCTAGCAGGATTTATTTCTTCAAGTATTTTTTTTTAGGAGTCAACATAATTTCTCAACATCAAAGTTTACTGATTTTGCTGCTTGTTAGTTGCAAACCGTCTTAATTAAAGATCATTTGGCAGTCGACATGAAAACATTTGCAAAGGAGAAAGAGATGTCACTTTTCCTTTCTGTTTTTCATCATTTCGAAAATTATTTTTGTCAAAAAATTCCTGTCTTATTCCTACTAATTCTTCGTCAGTTCAGTTATCCTTAAAAAATTACCAAAACAGCGTGTTTTTCTACGAGAACGACTGCCTATTTGAAAACAATTGCTACATTTAACAGTAACAATAGTTCATAATTCTTTATAACTCGTTCCAAAATGTTTGTTATGGCACTCTCAACTCAGCATCTTGTTCCTCCAATTTCTAAACTATTAAACTCCATCCACTTTCTATTTAAAATTTAAATGAGAAGTTCGGTCTACGTTGACCAATAAAACTTAATCCATCCGTAAATCGGCCAATTTCTTTAGCATCTATAAATTTGTTATCGCTTTTCAATTCCTTATTATCCTCTGTAATGTTCCTTTTAAAAGTAGTAAGGAAATGCACTAGAAAAATACAATTAGATATCTACAAACAAGAATAATGCAACAGCAAAAATATATCTCAACATACAACATTCGATTTCCCAGCGCTTAGAGCCAAACTCACCGCGGATGACTTTGCACGAGTGTTCGTGGACGGGAAACTAGTCATCAGTCCCTCAAACAATGGAGTCTGGCACCGTCCCCAGCAGTACATCTTTAACAACGACACTCGAGTTATTGCTGTGGAGATAAAGAACACAGGTGGCCCAGGTGGACTGATTGCTTCTTTCAGCAACGGAATGGTAAATTATATATAAGGGATATTACGGATGATCAGTTGCTGTTTTAATATTTTTTGTAGAGAAACAACGTGGCGTCTTCTGTACAATAAGCGAGGTCAAGGTTTTTTAAATTCTGCTATTCAAGTGTAATCTATAATCTATCAACACTGTTGGAACGAGCGTGTAAAATTAGCGATAAGATGTGGCGATTTGCAAATCTTGTGCAAGAATTGCGCAATAGCTCGTAATGTAATTCATAGAAATGACGACACAATGTTTAGTTTATACTTTTGTTACAAGATGGCAAGCTAAAAATCGTTACTTTTGCTAATTTTAAAACGTTCTTTCCATCAGTGTTAATAGTTTTCCGATTACACTTAATTATCAAAACTTTTTAAAAACGCGACCACTGCTGTCGTTCGCAGTGCTGTTAAATATAGCGCAATTTATAGATACTCTGAGAAACGGGTCAGTTATCAAATGAAATGTACGAACTATCAGAACTGTTCCTGATCAGACTTGCCCTGCTTGTGGATTAGTTAACCGCTCAGATCTGTTGTTCCCATCGACAAAAGCCCGGGAATACGGTCTGTTATGGCGGGAGGAAAGTGCTTTGAAAATTTCAGGAAAATATATTGATTTAAATAGTGCATACTATTTACAACTTTATAACTAAAATTCCATTATCGCTTTATTGATTCTGATGCCACTTTTTACAATTTTGAGCCAAAAATATATAGAACAATGCAGAAAGTGCGGAGTTTTTCCAACTGTTGGGATTTTGTTTCGTTGGACTTCTCACTTCTTTTCAGGTGACTGACAAAAATTGGAAATGCTCCAGCAGTCTTCCTTCGGGGGACTGGATCCAACCGAGCTACGATGACTCTAATATGCCAGCAGCATTTGAGTATGGACCACACCATGTTAGTGGTATTGATTCAGGAGCCAAATGGATTGGACCTGGTAATAAACATGCCCGTATGATGTACTGCAGGCTCAACTTGGCAAAAGGTTAGAAATAGTCGGTGCACTTCCGGTTGCAGATGCGACTCTAGCCATCCATCCGAAAATTTGAAAATCTGACCAATTATTGTCAAAATCAATCACCAATTAATCAACAATCAAACTTCATTCATCGCATCAGATAGCAAAAACTTAACTGATCTTGAAGTCCATACAAGACAGCTCATTTCAGTTCAGTTCAGTTCAAAGGCTTCTGCACGTTATTTCCTAAATTGCCCTTTGTGCAGCTTTATCCTTTTTACTGGTAACGTCTGTTTGTTAGTGAATGTTTATTTTGACAATTTACTCACTAAAACGTACTAGTTAAAAATCGCGGGATGGTTACTACTGAAATATAAATTATTAGATTGTATGTAATCTAATGGTTCCATATTAACATATCACTTTCAGAAAGCTTAGGGTCCTGCAATTCAAATCATTTAGAGCTTTGCCGTCAAACGGCTTTGCTCGCCACAAAACAATTTACTTTTTGTCTCAATTATGTTTATCAAACCATAAATTCGTAAAACAACCGGCTTTTAAATGTCCGAAAACTAGCCTTCCAGATGGTTGAAATGAACTTGGACATGTACAGCATCGCAACAACATCTTAGTCATCCAAACAGGCGGAGATTTGAGCTCTGCCGGTCAAAGCCGTTGTGTAATGTAGTCCTGATATAGGAGAAATAACGACTTCTTAATAGCTAGATTTAAAATTCCTAACACCTAACAGTCCCCAATTAATCAAAGTAGACAATATGGCAAATAACATCGAATGACAGTAAATAATTCCCTGCTATTTAGGAACATTTCTGTTCATTTATGACTATTTAAAATGTGAAGCGGTCGTATGGTGACGAGACAGTTGTCATTCAAATGGAGCAGGCTAAATAGGCTGTCCAACGGACCAAAAAGGGGGTGGGGAGGGAAGTTAATTAGAAAATGAAAATATTCAACGCACGGATTGCGAAAAAACTAAAAATCTAAGCGCACGCTACAAATAGAAGCCTGGGAGATCATTTCCAAACTTACATAGTCTCCCAGATTTTGCACGCTCGCGTCTTCTGCTTTTCCCAAACCGTGCCGCGCAGGTTCTCTCTCTCTTTCTCTCATCCCTCCTCCCATTGTTACTCTCTCAGACAGACTCACAATCACATGGTAATAATGAAAACATGCTAATTCAGTATATACTGCTCCACTTTATAACGATCTAATGATCCATTCATTGTTGATTTTTAGGGACACCCCCTCCACGAGGTAAGACATCCAAATCTGTTTGTTTTCAGATGTCGATTTGTTTTTAATAGGTAGAAGTGTGTTAGGCTCCATTATCAAGGTCCGACATCCCTTGCGTGCGTCTTGAGGTTCGCGCAGTTGAAAACTTTCGGTAGGTAGAGATTGTCGTCTAAAATCGAGTTCCATCGCAAGCTACCGAGAGGATTGATTATTACAAACGACCTTTAACTTAAATTTAATTATTTTATTATTAATTCAGGACTACAGTGAGCTGTTTTAACTAAAACAATGACAGACCGCAAAGGATGCCGGTCTTATAGTATATTCCCGTTTAGTATAATGACTGGTTTGGCGTGTTATAAATTCATTTCAATGCAATTGCATTATAGTTTTATTATAAAAGTATTCTCGTTAAACTAGGGAGCCCACATGTTAGTTTCAATGTTCAACTTATTGCTATGTTTATATTGTAGAAAACACCCGGATGTATTGCGAGTGCTTTTTAAAGCACTAAGCTTTTCTTATCTTAAAAGACGTCTCTGGCCATTTGTTGCTCTTGTGCGAGTCAAACGAAGTACTTATTGAGTTATTCGCACCAGGAGTTCATTTGAAAGACACAGAGTTATGTGCAACTCCAACTAGAAAACTAAAACGTACTTAACTTAATCTAATTATTGCACTCCGATAACAGAGGAGAGGCGGACGGCTGCTGAAACATTAGTGCAGTTTGGACCCGGTACGAATGAGTGCTTCATTTCACCCGATAGAGAGCAATAAATGGCCAGAAGTCGTCCTACAAAATTCGCAGTATTTCTGGATTTTTCTACAAGATAAAACACAACAACGAGCCGGTAGCTGATATATGTGTATTATATGACTTATTTATATCAACATTGAAAATAAGGATCAATTTAGGTATCTGGGCAACGATCCACCCTCCCCTCCCCTAAACCTAACCTCAACCTTGACTCTAACCCTATCCTAAGGGAGGGGTAGGTGGGCAGTTGCCCAGAAACCTACATTGATACGAAAAGGATACAACGTGTAGGTCCCCCGTGGTTAAACGGCGGTACACAAGAACAGACAAATCAGAAATTTTCCGGTTTTTCATCGGTATTGTAATATATTAGAAATCTATTTTATCGAGGATTGATTGATTGATTCTCGTGCACATAAATTCCATTGACTGTAATGTGGAAACATACTTAGCTGACCCACATAGTCCCCATCAGGTTCCTGCGGAGTTAGACCGGGCGCCAGAATCGTTGGTGGCACTGCAGCCAAGCCTGGTGATTGGCCGTGGCAAGCTATGTTGCGAACGGGATCTGGGTTCCCATATTGTGGGGGCACACTCGTCGCCCCACAGTGGATTGTGACTGCCACTCATTGCGTGAGAGGAAAGTCTCCCAGCTCTGTGTTTGTGAGGTGAGTGATAGTAGTACGGGTCTAGTGAGGTTGTCATGTGGTGATTGATGGGAATAGTAGTTTAATGAGAGTGGGTTAGTAGCTATTGCCACTCACCGTGTGACAAAGCAAGTCTCCCAGCTCTATGGTTGTGAGGTGAGTGATAGTTAGACGGGTCTAGTGAGGTTGTTATATAGTGAGTGATGGGAATGATAGTTTAGTGAGGGTGGGTTGGTGATCACTGCGACTCACCGTATGACAGGCAAGGCTCCCAGTTCTGTTTTTGTGAGGTGAGTGATAGTTTTACGGGTCTAGCGAGGCTGTTTTAGGGGGGTGGTCATTGACACTCACTGTATAACAGGCAAAGCTGCCAGCTCAGTGTTTATGAGATGGGTGATAGTAAAACGGGTCTAGTGAGGCTGTTACATCGTGAGTGATGGGAATGATAGTTTAGTAAGAGTGGGTTAGTGGCCATTGGCAGTCAGGGATTTCCTAAATTCACGCGACTTTAGGTTCAAGATGGCGGACAGCTAAAACGTAGAAAAATTTCAAGAAAAAATAGAAATTAAAAAATCCGAAGAAAGTCTCGAACCCGGGACCTGGAACACCGGAGTCACCATGTACTGCTACTACGGGATTTTCTAAATTCACACGACTTTAGGTTCAAGATGGCGGACAGCTAAAATCTGATACTCATACTTAGAAAAATTTCAAGAAAAAATAGAAATTAAAAAACACGAAGAAAAGCGAGCATAATGAGTCTCGAACCCGGGACCTCGAATACCGGAGTCACCATGTACTGCTACTACACCAACCACTCATTTCGCTGCCAACAAGCAAAATTTTACTGTACTCTATCCCTTTTCTACGAAACAGAAGTAACCCTGACCCCAACCGTATCCCTCACTAACCATAGTAACCATAAATAGCCATGATTAACCCTATTACGTGACTATAGGAATATTTTATGAACCGTAACAGCCGGCCATCTTGAACTTAAAGTCGTGTGAATTTAGCAAAAAGGCTCCAACCAGAAGCTTTGAGTTTGTGAGGTGAGTGATAGTGAGGTGTTGCTATATGGTGAGTCATGAAAATAGAGTTTAGTGAAAGTGGAAAATAAAAAATAAAAACAAATATATAAAAAAAGAGAGTGGATTATTGGTCATTGCCACTCGATGTATGACAGACAAGGTTCCCAGCTTTGTATTTAGGTTGTTATATGGTAAGTGATGAAAATCGTGACAACTTTTAATATGCGAATTTGCGCGACTTAAGGCGGCTTTGGGTCCCAGTGTAGACCTTCGTTCCCAGAGTGCAAGTTTTTAAAATCGGTCAGCGGGCTGAGAACGAAGCTCTGGGAGCTTCCTCGACCGGCGGCCAGTGTGAAAATGCAGGCAAATCTTCGACATTCTATTGACTTAAAACGATTTGCTGTGGATGCTTCCGGAACACTTCGCTTCCCAACTTGCTGACTGCTGAAACCTGGGCTCTGAGAACGAGATAGAACTTTGTTCAAAATCTCATTTTTACAGCTAAAGTAAGCAACCTGTAGCTTTTTTGACCAAAAATAATACAGTTCCTCTTTCACTTTCGACGAAGATCCGAAAGGGAAGACAATAAAGATTTGCTATTGCAAACGTTTCTCACTTTTAGCAAGTTCGTGGGTTTACCTCACGTTATTCTGACCTTTTGGTCAAAGTAACATTGATACTAATATAGGTCTTGTAAGTGACATGTCGGAATGACGACTGCGCATGCGTACGAGGTAGTAAGAGAAAAAAGCTGGCCAAATTTCCAAGATGGCGCCTTGAAATCCGATTTTTAGAGCAAAAGCATAAAGTGTGCAACTATTTTCAACCAAAAAATTATGCGATTGACCTGTCACAGTGGTCGAAGAAAAGCAAGATAAGCAAACCTGGTGTGATAAAACCCTTAACTTTTGTATATTTTTTTTGTTTTTTGCAAATTTGTGAGCTTGGTTGGCGTTTTACCGACATGTCGGTTAACCCTTGGTATGTGGGAAACGAAACCTGCATCTTGGAAATACTTTTATTGATAGGAGAACAATTTAGAAAAATTAAATTTGGCAAAGAGTGTTGAGTTCTTTTAAGCCTTGTTCACACTTGTGAAATAAGCATAGCACAAGCATAAGAAATTTAAGTAACAAAGGAAAAGACAAAGGAACGCTGAGGCGAGCTTGTTCTATCTCGTCTCACACTTGGTATTGCTTTGTCTTGTCCTTTGTTATTTAAATTTCTTATGCTTGTGCTATGCTTATTTCACAAGTGTGAACCAGGCTTAACTTTTTACAGTCTGAGAACACAATTACTCATGTACCATCAACACGTTCATGTAAGATCACAATTTGATATATTCGGTAATAATACAATCGTGTATCTTTGACCATTGAAAATATAACTTGTCTACCAAATTTGTAACTCAACTAACTAAGACATATGGTACTAGATGTTCTCAACTCAGAAGTCCAGAAAAGTGAGAAGACTGTCTTTTTTTCTACTGTGTCTGTTGATTGATAAATAAGGCATTTACAAACTTGTGTCAGAAAATGCACTAGTGGCCGGAAGCCCTAACCTGGTTTTGGCATTCTGGCAATTACATTGTATTTGCACAAATTGAATCTGGTGAATTTTTGAAGAAATTTTAAAGAAATTCTGCAAATTATAGATTTTGGCACCACATTTATTTAAGTAACATTTTTCTGAAATTTTATGGTGGCACAAAGTGATCCAACTCAGAATTTTTAACAATTAAGAATTGTTTCATGTTACATTTTTATAATATTAATTTTAATTATTTACCTGAAAGGGTATGGATGAGCTCCCAGTACAATAACAATGCTGATACATGATGCCATGTACCGATCAATGATATATCAAACCATGATGGTGACGTGCGACATCTGATGATACTCAAGTCTAGTAGCTAGTGATGTGGATCTTAATAATTATTACAGTCGAACATCATAAATATAATGTCATTTATTATGTTTTAGGATTTTGGCTATGTTCAAGTGACTTCAACAGAAAAGTTAAAAGATTACATCTACAATGAGCCTGAGCAAGTCGACAGTCAAGAAGATCCAGTGTGGAACTGCACGGGAGGGACGGTGGTATGTTTTACTGGGCTGTTCACATCTTCATGAATCTATAGTTTTTCATAAAAGAATATAATTGAACAATTTAAATATCTGTCTTATCCCAAAACTGTTTCAATCTCTTTATGACCTCAATTAGGTAGTGGATGAATCTTGAAATTTTGAAAAGGGTTCTGTGGGCATGGTACCTGAGAAATTTTATAATTTGAAGGTCTCTGAATTATTAAATAGTTTTCGCACATTTTGAGCACAGTCTTGACCATATTATAGTTCTCAATTGAAAAACAGTATTTTTGATTTAAAAAAATCAGTTCAAGACTCAAAAGAGGGACCTCATGCCCCACATCCCCACCCCATCTCCATGGATCCACCACTTTGAGTCATGCCAAAATATGCACAAAAACCTTAATGCATGAATCATGTTAATAAAACTGCTGGTGCAATCTGTATCCATATTTTAAAAATGTTTGTTTGTATCAGATCTAAAAAGTTTAAAACTAAATTTTCAGCCGCCCTCTGGAGTCTTCTTCAGAGAATGGCTCTGAAGAAGACCGCAGAGGGCGGTTGAAAGTTTAGTTTTAAACTTTTAAACTTTTTAGATCTGGTACAAACAAACGTTTTTAAAATGAATCATGTTCATCTTTTTAAATAGTGAAGAAAACTTAAACTGTTACCTTGGGCCATTATGGCTCATCAACTGAAGATAATTTTCACTGTATCAGACACATGATATGTATAACTTTTTATGTTTCTACAAGTACTCATTTTGTTGTTTAACAATTGCAGTATGGAACAGAAAAGATGTCATTACCGAGTACAGCTGCCAATAAATCGATTTTGTCATCAAGAACATCTAAGGTTTGCTTTCTAAATAAGTTTCATTTCATTTAAATAACTGAAAATGTCAAATACTAGTTACTAAAATATGATTGTTATTTTTGTTCATTGACCAGCAGAGAGGACAGAAAAATGAAATATTTGTGGACCTGATTGAAAGGATTACAGTACTTGTTGGTTCCAATGTAAGTTTTCAGTTATAAATGGAATTGGAAATTGAAGCAAGAAATTAAAATATATTAAGTGGTATTTTGTGAGTGTCTAAGTTTAAATATATATCAATTTGAAGGATGGAAATCACTCATTAACTTAACAGCTACTGTAAGTAGTAACATAATTCTGTGTAAATATTTGTTTACCAAAATATTGACTAATAACCTGCTTCTTCATCTCCTTGTATTACCCGTATACTAGCTGCTGAGTTGGCCTTTTCCTCAATATATGTTGCACTAGTTGTTGCCCTCTGCATGTTTAATTACCCAGTTGCAACTTTGCAAATGACAACAAGACTTTTTCCGATATTTTTTCTACACTTTTGTAGCATTACAGGGATGCAATGCCTAAGTTTGTGAACTTCTTAGAACTTAGAAATTTTTCGATGTGTAAGGTTGTGAAATTTTAATTCCGACTACACAAATCATCTTGAGGTGTTTTTTACACTTGTGTAGCATTACGTGAATGCAATGTCCAAGTTTGTGAATTTCAAACTTGAAATTCGTTGAACACTCTAACTTACATGTGGATACTCGTCGAATACTGTGTCCATTCTTCTGTGTTACTTTGTTACCTGTGTTACCTTGTTACTTGATTGTGTTACCTTGTTACCTTGTTACCTGTGTTACCTTGTTACCTGTGTTACCTTGTTACCTGTGTTACCTTGTTACCTGTGTTACCTTGTTACCTTGTTACTTGTGTTACCTTGTTACTTCCGTTGCCCGTGTTACCTTGTTGCTATTTTGTGACTTAAGTTACTTCTAAGTATTACTTGTGTTACCTTGTTTCTTGTGTTATTTTTTACTTGTGTTACTTTCTTACTTGTGTCACTTTGTTACTTGTGTTACTTTTTACCTGTGTTACTTTGTTACTTGTGTTACCTTTCTACATGTACTTGTGTCACTATATTGCTTGTGTTACCTTGTTATCTTGCAACTTATGTTACCTTTTTATTTGTGTTACTTTGTTACTTGACATGTTATTTTGTTACTTGTGCTAACTTCAGTTGTTACTTTTTTACTCTTTGAACACTCTTAATATCAGCATCATAGTCATTATCAATGTTCATTACACTTTCATTAGCATCATCCTTACTATCGCACTATCGTCAGCATTATCGTCATCAACTATGCCATCTACGCTACCATCAGCATTATCGTCATTAGCTATGTCATCTGCATTATCAGCATCATCGTCACCCTATTCCCCAAACCATCATCAGCATCATCACCATTAGCTATGTCATCTGCACTATCATCAGCATCATCGTCGTCATTAGCTATGCCATCTACACTATCATCAGCATCATCATCGTCATCAACTATGCCATCTACACTATTATCAGCATCATCTTCATTAGCTATGTCATCTACACTATCAGTATCATCGTCATTAGCAGCTTGTCAGATAGATCTATACTATTATCAGAATCATCGTCATAGCTATGCCATCGGCACAGTTACCAACATAATCGCTATTAGCTATGTCTGCACTATCATCAGTAGCATCGTCATCATCATTAGCTATGTTATCTACACTATCAATCTACGCTATCAGCATCATCGTCATTAGCTATGTCAGATCTACATGTACACTAACATCATTATCGTCACTAGCTATGTCATCTACATTGTCAGCATCATCGTCATTTACTATTATCTGAAATGTGACCTTGTCTCCTAGGTCTGTCCCTTTGCTCCCTAGCTATTATCTGAAATGTGCCCAAGCTGCCAGCGTCTTCTCCTTGCCCCTTTCCTCTTGTCAAACTTTCCCTGACTGTCTTATTATTTCTTATCCTTCTGACCCTGTGTTATTTCCTTGAAACGCCTCCTTCTGTATGTAGCTTGCTCCCATTCCATTGATTATCCTGGTATACATCCCATATTTACTGTTCCTTTTCTTCTTTTCCCTTCAAGTTTCCCTGCTACGTTTCCTTTATCAGCTGCATTTCTTTCACGCATCTGGCATCGCATTCTTTTTACTTATATATAATTAAATTGCATGATAATTCACATGGCTATGTAACAGCATGTATTTGGATAGTTTACTCTTTCTGACGTTGTGAATACCATTTTATTCACATGTCTAATGTTTGATTTTATTCATTTCGTTGGATCTAGAAAAGGAGTTTTTGGTTGGAATACCCAACCCCACCCCTCCTGAAATTCGAGTTCTTTTCTTTTTTTCTTTGGCTTCTGAGACTCCCATCAGCATCTAACTTTCTGTGGGATGGAGGGGGGCCCGGGGGGGTGGTAGGTTACTTTCTGGAACCACTCGTTCTAACCTAAACTGCAAACAGAGATTTCTTTTGTGTTGTTCTTTGTGGCGATATGGGAGATTTCCCTCTCAACTTTATGGGAGCAGATCAAAACTCTTGACTTCTCAGTGGACTCGTTCATTGTGTGCGGCTTGTTGGCGCAGCCTCTTGTCATCTCCTCTAGAAAGTGATTTTTTTGTCTTTGGATAGCACACTGTTTTTTAGTCTGCAGCATAATATATTTTTGTTAAATAGGTCACCAGTTTCCCAGAACATATTAAGCAGATTGTCACAAAATGGGGTTAGATAATAACCATGCACTGACAGCTATCTGGTGAAAAAGTGGCTCCTTATCTGGTGCATCAATGTTTGACTGGTTGTTCCATAATTTGGTGTCCCTTTCTATCAGGGCAACATTGTAAGAAGTGATGTAGATGGTGGCATTCAAATGAAGAGTTTTCTAAGTGGCAGTCCAGAAGTTAGAATTGGACTGAGTGAGGATCTGACTTTGGCCAACACTGATACTATAACAGCACCCCTTCCAGGTCTGTTCATTTATTAATATATTTCATCTTTATAAATTTACACCCAGTCTCAAACACTTTCGTCAACTTCCGTATTTTAAGATTTGAGTAGCATAGTGCAACCCTGTTCGTCCTCGCCAATGGAAAGTGGGCAACAAGAAGTAGGGAACGCCCAAGAAATGTATAGTGGGATCCAGGTTCTGATCCGCTACGGTAACTGTGAAGGCCTGTCAGGAACCCTGAACAAGCATATTGGATCATCAAAAGGAAGATTGCCAAAACGCATGAAGGCACGTAGAATGAAACTGTCTTGGGCAGAAACCCAAAAACCTGTTCAAGATAAGGGAAGCTGGCGATGTACTGTGGGGAATTTATGTTTCAATTTGAGGCACAACTAGGATGAATGATTATGATACCTATAGCCAAAGCCATAGTCACAGACACAGCCACAGCAACTTACAACCCAGTCTTAGTTGTAGTCAAAGTCAGAGTTAAATTCATAGACACAGCAACAGCCACGTCACAGCCACTGATAACCAGAGTCATAGTTGTAATAGTTATTTTTGTAGTCATAGTCATAGTCATAGTCATAGCTATAGTCATAATCAAAGCCAGAGACATAGCTGCAGCCACAGCTTCAGTTGCAGTCTCAGTAAGCCACAGTCACATGTAGCTACAGTCATTGTTCCATTCTAGGCCATAGCCAATGTCACCGTTAGTCATGTACTGTATTCATAGTCGTAGTGACAGGGCCGTATAATCACGACTCCCTAGAACCACTGGGGGACACTCTGCAACCAGCTGTAAGGAATCCTAGCCATACAACTCTGCACTAACGGCAGTCTCCATAGTAAAATAACTCTACACATTCCTTTCAAAATCATGTTATAGAATTTGCTCATTTTTAGGTGGAAGCATAGGTGTGAGACTGGAGGACTGTTGCTTCCATGAATCAGTTGACCTTTCTGAATTTGAATCAAGTAGGACATTGCTTGTGAAGCCCCCAGAAGGAGAGGTAGGTTAAAGTGATTTTTATATCAACATAGCACCAAGCAAATCTTGTAACATATTTTTATGAGGAATATTCAGATGTCCACAGATAAGATTGTCATTAAATGTCCAGGGGCCATTTGCAAAAAACTTTACGTCGGACGTTCGCTTTTACGTCTGACGTGTACGTTGGTGCATAGGGTTTCCTAACTCGAACACCCATAATGGAGGTCAACCAGAGTCATCGCGGATGCATCCCAGAACACCTATTATTGAGGTTAACCACAGTGACAATCGAGAATACATACCAGAACACCTTTTATCGAGGTCAATTGGATTCATGCTTTAGAATGCATCTCACAACTATTATTAAGGTCAAGCAAGGTCACGATCAAGGATGCATCCCCAGGACACCTAATATTGAGGTCAACCGGAGTTACAATCGAGAATACATACCAGAACACCTTTTATCGAGGTCAATTGGATTCATGCTCGAGAATGCATTTCACAACACCTGTTATTAAGATCATGATTATTAAGACACTGCCTTTCACACGCACCGTATTATACCGTGTTTTCTACTTGTATTTGCAGTAAACGGTGTCAGACGAATGTCACACAACACTGCCTTTCACACGCACCGCATTATACCGTGTTTTCTGTTTGTATTTGCAGTATACTGTCATGCAATACAGATGAATGTCACGCAACACTGCCTTTCACACTCCTCGCATAATACTGTGTTTCCTACTTGTATTTGCAGTACACTGTCATTCAACACAGATGAATGTCACACAATAATGCCTTTCGCACTCGTTGCATAATGCTGTGTTTCCTGTTTCTATTTGCAGTATACTGTCATGCAGTACAGGGTATCAGACGAGTGTCACACAACGCTGCCCTTCACACTTATTGCTTTTGTGGAAGAAAATGAAACGTCAAGGTATCTTTTAATTGATAGGTCTTCTACTTCTACAGTTGTTAGACGCTGTTGTTTTTCAGGTATATATCCTGGTGCACTTTATTTACTTGTGCTTTTATGCTTTATTTCATTTGTTGCTCGAATAAAAGGCTGGGGTGCGGACTGCTTCCACAAGAACTATAAGCCACAATTTAGTGTTGGAAATGTACCATTTGATGTTGTACAGTGACAGTGAACGAATGATATATTCTCATTTTATCTTTTTATGATAACCTTGGCTGTGAGTTTTTTTCATTTATAAATTTGTGCCGTGCAAATTTGTTTTCGGGTTTTTTTAGCTTGTACCTTTCTTTTCTTCCAAAGTCTTCCAAAACCTCCACCACAAGGTTAATAGATCGTTTGTAACTGATTTTCGCGTGAAGGATTGCGAATGCATGGTAGGCACAGGATACTGCAGTTTTGAGGCCGAACAGAAAACAAAACGAAATGGATTGATATTTGCATGTGTACGTTAGTAGTAGTAAAACGAGATTTCTGGGATTGAGGGCAAAACCGCTAAAATTCCAACAATCAGAAATCAGCAAAAATGTCAGAAAATGGTCCAAGGTAAAAGTGGTGG
>JAOEHT020248732.1:0-10697 GCA_025448195.2 Parazoanthus atlanticus
ATCCAGTTCACTCTATAACACGGTAGGGTATACTGTTGCTGCCATTAGTTACTCACCCTCTCCCATCAAGTTCACTGCATAACAGACAGCCACGGTTTCTTAAGAGCTTTCATATAGAAGGGTATGCAACTGCTGACATCCGATAATTGCTTTGGTTCAGGCATCAGGAAGAAATGAGAATACAAGAGGAGATGAGGATAAGGGACGATATCCGTCGACAAGAGGAGATGCTTTTCAGACAGAAGCAGGAAGAGATCTATCGCCGTCGTCAGCAGGAAGACATAATGTTGAGGGTAAGATATATTCAGATTCTCTGTTGCAGGGTTATATTTGTTCTAATGTTATTTGGGGCCATTCTAGAATAAGAATTGTTTGGAAGCGTTTCTTATTTTGAAATTCTTGGAATACATTCTGTTTATTCTACTCCAGGTCAAACTTTGTTTGTTGAATGGCCTCTTAAATAGTCGAGAAACAGAAAAATGAAACCAATTTGCTTGTAGTTGACCTTTTGTCACATGAGGAGTTTTGTTGCTAAATTCTTGTTACATGTATCTGTACATTTGCTATTCATAAGTTCAGAAAATTTTACATTTCATATTGGAGAGTTTGCAGTGGATGATTAATTCCCCTATTCTCAAGACTGGGAAGATAAAAGTTAATATTAAACTTAGTGGGATGTTGACGAGCTTTTTGTTTATTGGTTTTATTTTAACATTTTATTTTGTGTGGTCTTCAAAAAGAACCATGATATCAAATTAATGCATTTGTTATTTTTGGCAGAATGTTTGTCTAAATATTTATTTTTGATTTACAGGAGGCAGCAGTGAGAGGAGGTTTTGGGTCCAGCCTGCCGCCACCCAGAGGGGTAGGTTTTGTTCTTATCCTATCCCCACCCCCGTAGAGTGTTTCCCTTTAGCTGGTTCCAAAGTTGCGGGATTTGAGCCTTTTCATTACCAACAAGTTTATCAAAATCTTTCTAGTTTACACATGGGTGAGAGTGATTGGCTCATTCTTTTTAGATACTGTTCCTTCACTGATTCAGTGTGTAAACTGGCAGAGGGTTGAATATTTTCAGGGATTTTCTTTCACCACACCATCCTTTAACAGGTAGAGGTTAAGTTGTTAACCTAGTCTCTCAAGTTTTTAGGGGACTTTGTAGAACCCACACATTTTTTCCTTACAGTGTCAGTATAAAACAAGTTTGTTAGTTTGGAGAATAGGGGAATTGATTAGAATTTGGAGTGAAGATAATTTTTGGTGTCAGGTCAATTATTTTAATATAAAATTAGTGTATTTGTAATTCCTGAGTCAACCCTGTCACTCCCAAAAATGTCAAATGATGAGCTGCTAAACTCTCACAACTTGTCTCCATATATTTCCTAGTAATAGGTTGGGAGAATTTTTCATTTTATCTGAGAGATGTTGGAGTGGATGATCAACTAACGAATCAACTTATTTTATACTGATACTGTACTGAGAAGATATTAACCCTTTCAGCCCAAGCCAGTTTATCAACATCCATCTTCTCCTTACAATATCAATACAAAATAAGTTGTTCTGTTGTGAGAATATACAAATTGATCACACATTACAAGCTATCCAATATAAAAAGCAAAATTCTCCAAAACCGTTTAAAAGGAAAGTATGGATATCATTTAGGAGAATTTAGTAACACATCATTTGTCGAAGGGTTAAATAGATATGTTAATGAACTTGGTGGGACTTGAAGGGTGGTTAACTTGCTGGTTGATTGCAGCTTGGAGGAAGTGATTGGCGGCCCAGTCCAGGCATGGGACCTCAAGGAGGTGTACTTGGAGGGCCAAGGCTGGGTCCTCCAGGGTTGGGACCACCGAGGGGGCCAGGAGGTCCACCTCTTTCTGGGCCCATGGGACCACCATTGTCTGGACCAATGGTAAAGTATCCGATTGTTATATAATTACAGACAGCAAATATACTTGTTTAAATGAGTTAGTTATGAATATATCTGTGTCTTCTGGATAATCATACAGGGCAAAATAATAGTATAGAGTGGAAAAATGTTTTCCTGTCAGTAATAGTAAAGAATGGAAAAAATTGTAGCAATCAATAATAGTATAGAGTGGAAAAATCTGTTGTAATTGATAATAGTATAGAGTGGAATATTAGTAGAGTTGAAAAATCTTTAGCAGTTAATAATAGTAAAGAGTGGAAAAATCTGTAGCAATCAATAATAGTTTAGAGCAGAATAATTATGGATAAGTCTTTAGTGCTTGATAGTGGTATAGGGCGGAATAATAGTAATCAAAAATAGTAGTCGCTGAGTGGAATAATTTAGAGTAGAAAAATCTGTAGTAATCAGTAATAGTATAGGATTCAAGAGTAAGTTAATTTAAGTCAGCCAGACAGAGAGAGAGATAGTTGGCTAATCTTCATCTCTTTTATGATGTTGCAAATCTTGGTTGTGCTCAGTAGCTTTTCAAAGCAGCTTGGGTATATCTGATATCAAGCACAACTTCTCAACTCTTTACTTGAATAATAGCTTACTTTTTGTTAACTAGACTGAAACATTACCAACTTTAATTTTCAGTATTGATTTTTAAGTGGCTCAGAGAATGTGATAACAGTGCCCTCTGTTTACATTGGCATTGTATTTGCTGTTATTGAATGTTTTAGAATCACACTTATTTTGAAAGAAAACAGTAAAAGTATTTGAACTTTAGGTAGCTAGTCAAACTTCAACTATGGCTGTATAAATTATTTAGTTTTAATATGTTATTTTTTGTAACTTTGTTATGTGTTATCTTATAAATGTTGCCCAGTATAATCTATAAAGATTTATATAATCATAAATTAAATCTTTTATGTGAAATGTTATGAATGGAAATTCTCAGAGGAAATTATAGTTTTCAATATTTATTTTATGCAAGTTTACATGAAATCATCTTGGTATGTTCGGAGCTTTGTCATAGCTACAATCTGTTAAACAAAATCTTGTTATTAATAAGAAAAACTACTGTATACTGAGCTATAATTTTTGTAAATTTTTAATCCCCAAGAAAAATCTATCAAAGATTTGAAAACAGTTTGCTTCAAGTGCAGTTTTACTTTTGAATTGGAATAAGAATGTCACATCTTGATAGATAGAATCATAAAGTTTACTCCACATTCCGTGTTTTAGATAACATACAATATTATTGTATTGTTGAACGTGCCAGTGTCGTGTTTTGTTGGTGCTGTCAAGAATATTCTTGCCATGAGAAGTCACAACAGACTGTCAGCTTGTCCTTGTTCGTCCTATGGATATAATGACGTAAGACTTAGTTTAGTCCTGATGTAAAAGTATTACAATTTTTTAGAAATCTACCATTAATAATGTTCACTGCATGGCAATTACAGCGTGGAGCAGGGCTGGCTGTTACTCCGTCAAATTTATTCCTTGAGCTAAAATCGAATTACAAAGATTGCTTTTTGAAATGCTTTTAATATAAGTGTTAGACATGTGTCTGTACTAGCTGTTTACAATTTATCACTGTTAGCTACCCTAAAGTTTGTTTTTGTTATGAAAATAAAAAAAATAACTTGGTTTGCAAAAGCAACAGCTTTTGCTAAAATTGCTTAGAATTTTGGCTGTGGGCTGTTCCTTGAGTTATAATAGTATTGATTAATATACTATTATTACTATAATAATTACTATATTGTAGAGATTAATGCATAATTGCATCATCTTATGTTCTAACCAAGTTTTTGCATTTCGTTTTGTTTGCTGCTGTGGATCTGTCATATCTCTTTCGCTTGGATTGTTGTAACATGGATTCTTTGGAACTGTGTTTGCGATATACAATAAACAGCGACCAATGAGATCTGATGGTGAGAGAGATAGAGCCCGTGAAAGGGCTGATCGCGACCGTCTTGCTGCCCGGTCACGTGAACCGCCACCACGTGATATGTATGGAGATAGTAAACGTCGCAAGTATTGATTGTTCGTAAAGATCAATCACCATGTTGGAAGATGCCTCTTGAAGTATAGTAGATTAATACAGCATCGCCAGAAGTAAAAAAAAACACTTGTGTGCACATTTGTCGAACATGAGGGTTTTATGCAAAGACAGATCTCTTTGAACTGAAGACCAGACTGTTAGATTCATTCTAACAAACTCTGTTATTGCAACAAGTAACTGCATGCCAGGACTTGATAATGACATCATTTATTCAATATTGACTCATGATACAGCATTATTAGTGTTTCTGTGGTCAAGATTGGATCGGACAAAAGCCAGTTGATTTTAGAATGACTCGATACTTGTATAAAGTCAGTGTATTAAGTGACAGTGGTACTTAAGTTTAAATTTTAACAGATTCGTGGCATTGTATGCGTTAGCTAAGAAAGGTAGTAGTTTAGACAAAAAATGTTTATTTCAAGGAGTTTTAAGGGTGTTGGATTAATGCATGCTTTATTTAACTAACCAGGAAAGACATAATTATCTATCTTCAGTCTCGACCGAAATAGCAATTAGTTTCAGTAAAAATGTAGAGTTAGTAGACTTTTAGAACAAATTTCCTTATGGATAACAACCTAAAGTTAAAAGCGAGATTGTTTGTTGATTTTGTAATTGTTCATAATGCTTATGTCACTGAGGAAAATAAAGTTATTTAATCGAGATTCTGTCTGAATGAGAGATGTCTCAAGCTCATGAACCAGATTGTGAAATGTTTGAAAAGCAGGTGTCATTAAAGTTTACTTAGTAGCAGTGGGGAGATTGGCGACAGTTTTCCAGACTGAATAAGCTGTTACCCAGTACTTCTACTGTGACGAGGTTTTGTTGACAGTGTTGGTTTATGATGAAAATACAGTGTGTGAAAAAAAATGTAGAGCACAGTGTGAGTTTAGTTTAGTAAATGCAGGGATTCCACAAAAATTGAAAAATGTTATAATTTTGGTTTTATAATTACCGGCAAGCATTTTCTAGACCTTAAAAGACAAGTTTTGCATTTGCATCATTCACTGATTTTAGTCTTAAAAATTTATTTCTTAATTTTTACGAAGGAGCGATGCATGTTTGTTTTTTAGAAGTCCAGTTTTAGAGTTTAAATCTAGCTAATTGCAAAATTTTTGTTGTTTAGTAGCTACAAGTTTTAGCATTTTCATTTTCATATTTGGGAACCTGAGTTGCTGGAGTCTTCAGATCCCTGGCACTAATTGTTATTTTATTGTAGTAGAAAACCTGTTCATCCATTGACGATTGTTGGCCAACCTTATTGAAGTGTGCAATAGTTTGTTCAGTTTTCTGATACTTCAAGACACTTCCCTTTGCTACATATTCCCTTTGCTTTCCCAGAGTATTTTATCTTCGGTCTAATGTCGCTTAGAAGTGTTATTTTTATGTGCATTGTACTGTCTGTTGCTTACTTGAATTAAGTTATAGAAACCAGAAGTTTCCCACATTGCATTGGGCAAGCTACTGTTTCAAATGTAATGTTTTGTGGTAACATTTAGCCAGTGGGAATGATACAATCAGATTGGCACAAATACTTGTATTTAATTAATATATAAAATATCAAACATCTTCTGGCAAATGACAATAACAATACTAAAAATATGTGAGATATTTATCCTCAGATGGCTAAATATTTCTCATAACTAATCAGCCTTGGGGGAGTGGGGGGGTGGATGGGAAAGGAAGTCAATCAGATCCCCCTGATTTTTCCTAATAGGCACAGATAAAAGCTAGCATTTGGCATGCAAAGCAGCCTTGGCCTAGTTAATTACTTTCCACAGCAATAATCAAGTTTTAATTCAACTTATAGCAGCAGTCATTGCACAATTGGATTTTTCAAAAAAAGGTTTTTTTTGCAAAATTCCAGCAAATATCCTTGAAATTATTAAAAAACATGGTTTAGATAGGAAAATATTCAAGTAGAAAATGGAAAACAAGAAAGCAGAATAATTTTTGTCAAGAATTACCAAATGATTTGTTAATTCAAACTTTAATTTGCATGCTTATTTCCAGTCATCAGGCTTTAGATTGAAAACCTTGGGAGGGGAGGGGTCAGTTTAACAGAAAGAAGTGTGACTATTTTTGTAGCTGTTGGTGAAGTTACAGATGTCTTGATTTTTTTTGGATGTGACTGTCAATGTAACAAGAAGAAGAAGAACTTTATTTGCACTCTTTGAGTACATTTTTTGCAAGTTTGCTTTTAAAAAGAATACAGTAGTTGAGCACAGCTACTTAAAATAGCTAAAAGGAGCTAATTTTGTTCATGTTTGTTTGTTGAACTGTACTCTTGGAATGTCAATTGATGTTGTGTGAAGTTTGAACAAGTTTTTCTTTGGATTAAAATTTGTAATGAAGTGAAACTATAAAGGAAAAAAGGAAGATATTTCCTTAGCCAGAAGAGGAATTTACCCTTCAGGAATGAAGTGTCTCTTGACAGGGAGAAACTTTTATATTTTTGATGCTTAAATTGTTTCACTCCATATTAATACAACTGTTGCATGGAGACCCTTTGACTTGTTCCTACTTGTCTCTTATCCTCCTGAGAGTTGTGATCGTGCACTGTTTGGGGGAGCATGTTCCAGAAATTTCTCTTTGTCAAGTCCACAATAGTTTTGTGGTTGTTGTATCTGGTGTTGTCATATTGAGTGTGGTAAAAACCAACTAAACTGTGCTTGTTTCAGACTGTGAAATGTGAGTTGTCTTAAAGAAATCATGCCCAGTTCCTCATAAGAATGCAAGAAACAGATTATATTTGGTTGTAGTAATTAGTGTACAAAGGAGATCCAACTTTTTTGGTTCAAGTTTCAGCTTTTTGACTATATCCTCAGATTTTGCATAATTATGTTAATCAAATTCATGTACAAATCAAATAATACAACATTTGACTATTGTCTTGGTTACACACTGATGAAATAAATCCAGTGTCATATATAGTTATAATTATGTGCTGTAGTTGCAATTTTGACTTTTGTTTTTTGAAAAACTATATATAGAGTGATATAGTATATACTAGAGAATTATAAACAAACGATTCCTTCCCAGTGAGAGAAGGAATCGTAGGGTGACAAAGTATAATCAACTGGAATTTAACTGGCTTCAAGACCCCAACTAACAAAGAAGGCTTACCAGAAAGCAAGTTGTACCAGTCTTGAGCAGCAGTGGAAGATGGTGAACTTTGTCATGCTGCATTCTTCATAATATATTTTGAAAAGGCAAGATTATATCAGTTGCTTGCCTTTCAAAACTGCATGATTATCCCACATAGTGAATGATCCTGAATATACCAAGTCGTTGCGGATGTTCAGATTTACAGAGGTTTGTATGAGATCTCTTCTCGCAAAATTACAGATCACATGCTAGATAAAGTAGCATCTCTTGTGATTTGCCTTTTTGGTCATATGACGTACTGCAGCGAAATATGTTTCTAGGTCTTTCTTTGAATAGACCCTTGTACTAACTTGAATAAATAAAACTCTAACTTGTTTAATTTATAGCTAAATATCTCAAAAACTTGACATGTCATCAAGCAGTTCCAAATTTGGTATAAAAATTCCGATAATATTATATCAGGGCTCTCTCTTTTCCTTGAAAAATCCTATTTTAGTTTATTCATTTTTAGGCCTACGAAAGGTCTTAATGTTGCAGCATTTGCATCTTTTGGTCCAAAAAAGTCTTGAATTTCCATAGAAATGGAAAATACATCTATATTGCCTCTATTGCATTTGTGATCCACACATTCTTAATGACATACATCTTTTGAAAGCACTTGGAGGTTATTTTTACCAGGGTCAAGTCACTTGGTATATAACAAAAATGTATTAAAATGCAAATTAAACTATAAATGTTAAATGTGTAGAAATCATATATTGGTTATAGCACAAACACTGAACATGAGTAGTGCAAGTGTGTTTTTTGTATGACCTACTCATAAAAAATTGTTAATGAACACATGTAATATATCTTGCTTTTATGATCTCTAGGAAACAGTAAGAGGCATTAAATCAAAACATTTTGAATTTTTAATTCATTGTAAATTCTAAACAAGCTTTTACCAACATTTATGTAGTTTTAATGCGTTGTTGATACGGTATGAATGCAACGTTGATACGGTATAATTATTGAGTTCTTAATCTTTTCAACCTGAACTTTTTACTATACCTGAAGTGCAGTTTTGTGTAAATCAACATTTTGTCCTTCAATATGTTTTACAGTTCACTCCCACTTGACAGACATCTCATAAAGGTTGACAGCTGGAGTTTGTCTCTAATGAACTCCAACAATTTTATTGCAATGGAATACTTGACAAGAAGGATACCCTGCTAGGAAGTGCAACTGGTTTTCATATTTTAGGCTTTTGACCTAAATTGGTGTCACACTGCCAAAAGTGTTTTCAAACTAAGGCCAATATAACCATTTTTGTGCAAATTTAATCATGGTGTTTTTCTGAAGTGAACTATTTGAAGCAGAAGTTATTTTTAGTATTATTATTATGGCTTTTGCGAGCAAAGGATTTTGTAATATACCATGAAACTTCTTCATGGACAAGAGAAACTCCAAAAGTAACTTGACAGTATTTTTATTTGTTCTGACCCAGTATTAATTGCACCTATGACAGCCATTCAAAATAGTTGATACAATGGATGTAACAGTGGCGGGAAAATGCAATAAAAACACTACAAAATCACTTCAGGGGTCTCTTGTGCATTGGCATATCTTGAGGTCCCGAATATCCAAAAAAGACACCAAGGTTTTGACTGTACTTGCCACAAAAGCAATGGTACTGAATAAATGTAGTCTCTCAGTGTATAGATCTTAAGTGAAATGCCAAAGCATGTAGAAAAATGTGGAGTTTGCGACTAGAGTTCATTTGAACAACGTTTACAGTACATTGAAGGCTTTCGACATCAACAGTTGGTGAAGATGTTTCTCCACAAGAGGTAAAGTAAGTGAGAAATACTATGTAGAAAAGTAAATATAAAAAAGAGATAAAAAAAGGAAAAAGATAAATGTGAAACAGATTTATTTACTTGCTGTCGGTTTTGATACAGAGTTGTTTGCAGATATGGAGTTGGTATATAATCAATACTTGATACATCTGCTCCTATTTTATGAGTTTAGCATAGTATTGACAGCATTTTGGACAACAACAAAACATTGTTTAAAATTATGATTATATTTAAGGTGACTGAGAACACCATCAGCAAATCTATTTGAAACGGTTTGAAATAGCATATATTGTTCATATTGAACATGATTTTGGTAAAAGTTGTTTTTCTTTCTTGTCAACTGTTGTAATTTTAGGACTTTAAACTCAACAAAAAAATTCATTCAATCTAGATCATCCAAATCTATTTGTTTGTTTGTTCGCAAAAACCTGATTGGATTGTTTCTATTCCAATTTTGACTCCCCTAAGAAGAATATTCTTTATACTGGAAAATTGACATGGTAGCCAAATATTGCATATTTTTTCTTCGAAATATGCATGTTTAGATATATTTGTTCCTTGAAATATGTTGCAATCATTTGGTCATTATACCAAAACAATATCTGTATGTAAACTAGGCTTAACATAAGTATGATCATGACTAGGAATATAAAACTTGAAATTGTTTTGTACTTAGACCAATGTGGTCTGTATCTGTTTCTTCATATAATTGTTCAGTTTGTCTGCCAACAAAATATAATACAGTAATGTCCTAGCAAGTATAAATACTAGCCAGCTCTCAGGGCTAATTTGTTCAGAAATGACTACTTCTGTTGGAACCCCCGGACAATAAGCTCAATGAAAGAATATATTTATACATGTTCTTGTAGTGTACAGTTATAAAGCATTCCATGTTTTCGTCACATTCTTGAGTGTTGGCAAGTAAAGCTATAGCTTGTATCTACAATCACTCAAAAGACTTGGACAAGAAACAGTTTCTAATCAATGAATTCATGGATCAACACAGGTAACTTGCTCATTTTATGTACCGGTAACAGGAAGATGTCCATGTCTTTTAAGTCTATATAGTATTGCATACTTGTACATGTATATTATTTTGGGTTGCCAAGAAAATGTTGATGAAAAGTTACTTTTTTAACGTAAGAGAGTATGAACATGCATCATAAACTGCAAGGAATTAGCAGCATTTTTATTGAAGTTTTCAAAGCATTAGAAAGTGACAAAAGTTGTTGTTACACAGGGTACACGGATCATGAAAAACCTGAAAAGTCATGGAATCTCTATTTGGGTCATGGAAGTAATGGAAAATAAAAATTGTCAGTATAAAAACGAGAGTCAGTTTACTTTTATGAGTGAGAAGAAAACAGAAACTTGACTCAGTTTATCAACAGAAAGGAAGAAGTGCCATGAGATTAGCATTAGGGAAAATAACTATTTTTATTTCCTAAAGACTGCAGTCTGTTAAATCTATCTGACTTGAACTTTGTTGCTGTGCTGGAGAAAGTTCAAATCAAGAATGGCTTTTGTTATCAGCACAAAAATTAGGTCATGGAAAACAGCTAATGGTCATGGAAAAAGATGCAATTTCAGAATAACGAGAGTACAAATGCTGTTACATACTTTCATAGAAGCCTTTTATAATGAAGACTTTCATCGTCATGACTGTTGGGAAATTGCGGCTCATTTGTAACAAGTTTCTTTAAACTGTAGCCACTTTTTTCGATGGTAGGTACTCATAAGGTTAGTTTTTAAGCTGATCTTTGTTAACATATTGTTT
>JAOEHT020248802.1:0-10697 GCA_025448195.2 Parazoanthus atlanticus
TTTACCCCCCCCCCCCCCCCTTCTATTCCTTTGTTGCCAGGATTTTCAAGGCCCAAGTTGCCCCACCCCCTCCAACCATGATTTCCACAGGTTCTCATGTATAAATGTATCCAATAACATGTTTCTTTGTTGGAGAAGTCCAAGTATTTCGATCTTAATTTCCATGGAAAACATTTCTTCTGATCCCATTTCCAATCTTCACTAAAAGCATTTTCATCTGTTTACACACGCAGTCTCAGAAGACTTTAGATGAGAAATTCAATCAGAGAACATTAATGTAGTTCATATGGCTAATCAGTTTTCAAACCATTTTCTTGTTCCTAGTGCTCTTTCTTAACTATGCAGTAGATATGTGTAAACAAGAGCGCTTTCTTCAGTTCAGTTGCATGTTCACAAATTAATCAAAAATGTCAAGGTGCATGTTTGCTGTGGAAGGAAAATATGTAAATGAGTTACTGGTCCTTCTTGACATCTTGTTTTTTCTTAAAAATCACTCTCATTTTTTTCGGACTCCCATTTTGTTCGAAACCGTGAAAAAAAATGAAATAAACATGCTCTTTACGAAACCATAAAAAAGTCTTCGGTTCAGTTTGAGTTTTTCTGAGAAGAAGAAATTTTGTACATCTGCGTGGATTTTCATTGTTCTGGTGATTCAGTCCTGAATGGCTCATTTGCATACCAACTCATGCGTGTGATTGCATCATGGGTAATCAGGGCAAGAATTACAGCGAAGAGTGAGGAAACTGAGGTTTTTCGACGGTTTCTCCCAAACTTTTCAATTTCAAATTCTAGATTTTTCGAAATCAGACGAGAACTGACCGAATTTACTAGTAAGTTGGTTGTTTGCGAACTGGTTTGTGAGTGTTTCACCGATACAATTTTAGGACACGGATTCGATAAATGTTGTAGTAAACACATTGAAATGCCAATTGTTATTAATAATCAGTCTATAGTTTCCGTATCTTTACTGTACTAGCAAGCTATTTATCTTTAAGTTTAATAATAGATAATGCAAAAACCTGTGAAATACCTCGCTTTGACTTTCGGCGGGATCATTACCACAGGTCGCCCAAGTTCTGAGTTCGTCAATAGATAGCATAATAAATAATTTTGCATTTATTAAAGAGACTTTGTATGGCGAATCACTGTTGGTACGAATATTCAGGTAAATAAATTAGATAAATACTAATGTTGCACTTAGCTGTTTGTTGTCTCATTACGTTCTTCCTTTGTTAATTTGCGGCCATTCTGTTTACTATTTCGCGAGATTTTCCCCTTGAAAAGGAGAGAGAAGGTAGGAAGCCACTCGCTCCTCGGCCGGCCGAGCGACCCAGGAGTTCAGGCCACAAAATAAACCCAAACACTTCCATCCACTTTAGACTCGGCCAGCACCATGTTCGATGGTTCTCCCAAACGACCAACCGAAGAAAGTCTCCCGCTCTCCACTCTTGGAAGAAAAAAAAGCCACAAAATTTCCAACAACCTTCCTTTCTCTGCTTTGTCACTGTGCCTGATTCGACTTGCCATGAATTTCGACTTAATGACGTGACAAAATCCCTGAACGCACCGGGTGTCCCCAAGGACGACTTTGTCCACGGCCACTGTTGTGGACTACTTTACGTGTAACAAAATGTATGGGAAATTCGTGGCTTGGTGTGCGATTTACGAGAATGTTAGTTTTCACAGCTGGCAAGACAGGGATACTAAAATTAATGTATACGATAAATGAAGATAATTATATCAGAAATATTGTGCGAAAATTTGTAAATATTGAATAAAATCTTCTTCTCCGATTCCTTTTCTGTTTCCACCACTTCGTGTTGTGCGAGTATTTTTGTAACTCAATCACTGTTTTCATTTCGCTTATATTTGTGGAATCGAACGTACACGAAGACCTCGTTGAATTGATGGTTTCGCCTTTAAAAATGGCCTTTATGTTTATAACCCAGTAGCTAGAGATACTTGTCTTTCACACAATGCAAGGATAGGAAAACAACAACATTTTGGCATATTTAAAGGAAAGCTCAAAATGAGTTCCAAAGGCAAAATTCCAAAGCTCCGTCTGCGGATTTAAATGTGTTAAAAAATTGGGAGGTCTGTAAAGTCTTGTAAAGTACAGCTCAGTAACAAAAATACGCATTTTTTTGTCAAAAATTACAGTTCAAAACTCATTGAAAATAATTTTGTCGCAACAACTGCCCCTAATTTAAAGTCAAACAAAATTTTGACTTCAGCAATAAAGTCCTTCCTCACAAGGAAAAGAAAACATTATTAAAAATAATTGTAACTTGTTGATAAACCATTTTTTTTATCATTTGGGCGCATTAAATTACCCAGCCAAATGCATTACTGCAGATTTTTATTTCATGAAAAACATTGCGATATTTCTTAACGGCTGTTGTATATTTTGAATAAAAACTGGGCAAGTGTTCGCTTCGCACACTTGTGAAAATGTTGATGAAGGCTGATCAAAGGCTGCTTAGAGAGTCTTACAAAAAAAGGCGCATGCCGCATTCACTAATTTTGAAAAAAAAATTTTGAAAAACCGGGAATTTTTATTTGGCCTTAACGCGAACTGTAGCATCCTATTGACGCAAATGTAACAACATATTTTAAAATCAACACGAAATATAACTTACTAACAACGCATAATGTAGGAACGTCAGGGTAATAACTAATGAATAAGGATCATTGGAGGTTTTACATGGCCGGGAGTTGGGAGTTTCAAGATTGCCGAGCTCCAACCGGTTTTCGAGTTGGCCTGATGAAACACATCCCATACTTCGATCAGGTCAAAGAAGTGATCAGCATATGTGCACGGCCCTCTGGGTCGGGACCGGCTAGTCATTAAGTCACGGGGCCTGTGGATGGTAATCCAAAATTTGGTACCCACCGACAAATCGTCCAAAGTGTTGAATATTCTCGGCGCTTATCTCCGGTTTCCGTAGTGTTACTTTAAGCGGATGAGAGTCTGTGACTCCCCTGGACAGGACACTGATCCATCCCAGGTTAACTCCCCTGAAGCTAGTACTCATTTATACAACTGAGTTGACTCGAGCAATTCGAATCAAGGACACAAGCAGAGGTCAGACTGGAGTTCAAACTCGCGACCTTTGGGTTACGAGTCAGACACGCCAACTCGACCACTGCGCCGCCAATCAGATGCGTCAGGTCCAGTTAACGGGCGCAAATAGAGCCAGATTTTAAAAGCCTTGGTGAAAAGCCCGCCGGTCGGACTTAGTTACCAGTAAATTTGTCATTTGAGTAAGCAGAATTCGTAAGTTAAGTATAGTTACCACTGTCTGCCCACTCGCAGTGATTGTTTTTTTCATGTATAACTAGTTTTAGATTAATTTCATATTCACAATTTTTAAAGATATTTTTATACCTTTTCAGCGATATAGTGGTATTGTATTGAGCTGTATTGTATTATAAAAGGTCAAAGACTAGAAACCCGTTGGATACAGTTAATTATAACGTAATATAGGCATTTAAATGTCCCGCCTTGTAGCTTTCGGAGAGAAATAATCCGCCATCCTGATTAGATCGTTGACTAGTATTAGTAAGACCAGAATCTCGAGCATCAGACTCACTGACGTCATTGCACACAATTTATTAGTTATTTGATTCTTTACAGCTGCCAGTAACTACATTTTCGTCGGTACCAGAAAGCTAAAAACACGACTGAAGAACATGAAAAAGAGTGTTTAAGGAGGTCCACGACTATTCTTCTAAAGTCTTGTGTTTAAACGCCTCCCGCCCACGATTTCGTATCTTCCACAAAACAAAAGTTGTTATGGCGATTGTGATTAAGATGGCCAATGAAACAAGAACTGCTACTGCAACTTTCCAGGGTAGTATTCTGGTGTTTTTCAAGTTTTTAGCCGCTGAAAACAAACACAGAGAAGTCATTCGTACAGAAATAAATTAGTATATATACTATATGTACTTATTGAGTGAGTAGAAGGCCCGGACGGGAACATTTAGCTTGAGGCCCTTACAAACTCGGTCACCGAAAGCCAAATATCTTTCAGTCCGTTCACTTCGTGTGACCTTTGTGTGGAGTCGTGTTTGTAACGTGTCGGGGAATCTTCGGACAAATTCGGTAAGTGTACGAAAGGATTTTTTTAAAATTAATTTTTGACTTGATCTGCTTGTGATTGACAGCTGTCAAACCTTGAAGATATTAGATAACACTAACTCCAACTCTGTAAGATTATAAATGTGTTGTTGCTACTTATTCATTCTCTTTGATCTGAGAAAAATAATAACTATTATAAAAAATCGGGTGACACTTTCAATCAGGTTGCCCCAAAAGGCCCAAAATTCAACATTTCAAATGATTATAACCTTTGGTCATTTAGAAATATCGAGTTCACATTTGTTTCTCTACGCGGTGTTCAACTTGGGTTTTTCTCATGAAACGTTAATTTTATCATTAAAATATGCAATCATTACATATTTAATCTTAAGCTAGCTGACTTGAGGGGTGGGGATGGGGATTGTCAGTAAAGTTTTATAATGGGGGAGGGAGCTCCACCCATGTGTTCAACCCCTTAGCGTCCATATACCAATTTGGGCCAAAATTGTACCCTTTAATATACCTACAATGGAAAAAGGGTACTCCTTTAATATACCTACAATGGAAAAAGGGTACCCCTTTCATATACCTACAATGGAAAAGGGTACCCCTTTAATATACCTACAATGGAAAAAGGGTACCCCTTTAATATACCTACAATGGAAAAGGGTACCCCTTTCATATACCTACAATGGAAAAGGGTACCCCTTTAATATACCTACAATGGAAAAATATACCTACAATGGAAAAGGGTACCCCTTTTGTACAGCTTTAATAGTACGCGGTACACGTTGTAATGGGAAGCGAAAGGATAATTAGATTAGCTAATTGAGATGCTTTTCTTAGTTTTTTTTTCATTTGATTAACCCGTTGAAAATGCAGTTAATAATTACCTGCGTCTGTTCGAGTTATTTTGAACGATCCCAAATAATTTCCTTATCCTTTCATATACTTGGGGCTTGAAATTCCTACCCTTTACAAATGGTCCAGTTTCGTATTCGTAGTTGCCGCTGATTACAATGACTACAGACTCGTTTTCACAGCGTCGACTTGATGTTAAATATTCATAAATACCAATGTAGATATGAGCTATTTACAACTCTGTCTATTGTTGGAGGCTCGGACGTCTAATCGTTCTCGCTGGTATTTATGTATATTCAACACCAAGTCGAGGCTAAAGCTGTAGTAATGAGTCTATGGTCATTGCAATCAGCGGTAACTGGGAATACGAAACTGGACTGTTGCAATTCAAGTTGGCAAGTTGTCGAGATCAAGTGATGCGTCGCTTATAGCACTGGTTAGATTCAACTCACTAAGGAGGCACTGAAGTAAAACCGTATTCCTAAGGAGACCTGCTGCTAAGCAAAATATTTTACGCCAAGATATCTCACTTCACCAAAAAGATGTTGTAGCACAGAGAAAAAAAGTTTGGAGCGATTTTAAGATTAAATACTTTAGAAGGAAATATAGACTTCCGCCATCGGACCATTTGATTTCATGAGAAAGGGAAAAAGGGGAGAGGAACGAATTTCTAGAGAACTAGTTTGTATGAGCTAAGAAAGCAAAAATAACTTGCAGGACTCGTTCTTATAAAGAGATAGAAAGACAAAAGCGAAATATGAGCTTGCACAAAACTACCAAAGACTGCACATAAAAAAATGTAGGCAAATCATTCTGCGCTCCCCCCTCCACCCCACAGGATAAAATGATTGGTCCGTCGCTATCTATTTTTTGCTTTTAAAGTTTGTTTAAAACTTAAAACGTGTTCAGTTCTCTAAACATGTCACAAAATAATGTCAGTGTAAATTGCTTCTATAGTTGACGAAGGCAATGGTTTTACGTAACACATCTAATATGAAACTACAAACAGATGTCATTGCAGAGGATGAGGTGAGTTGCTGATCAAGTATCTGAGACTCTGTAAAACTGAACAGCTGTCTGTCTGTCTGTCTGTCTTTCTGTCTGTCTGTCTGTCTGTCTGTCTGTCTGTTTGTCTGTCTGTCTGTCTGTCTGTCTGTCTCTCACAGGTAGAGAAGATTGTGTGTTGTAATGAAATAATTGTTTTTTACATACAACTCTGTTAGTCAGTTTTCTTTCTTTGCTGATTGTTCTTTTGTTTCTTTCTGTTATAGCGCAGAGTAATTCAGAGAAACTACACTTTCTATTTCACAGAGATCCCCGATACATCCTTCAGGTATATAACATAATAAGGCCTCAAATTACGTATGCCATTTAGAACAAAAAGCTTCTCTTCTTAAAAAAAGTGGTTCTATTATACTTTGTTTATTTATAGATAAACATAAATAATTTTTCATGAACTATGAATAGTTGCAAGGAAACATTTTGCTCGAGAATGCATATGATATTTCGAGAAAAGATTTTGTATAAAAGATTTTAAGTGACAGGTTGCTTCGTGTACAAACTAAACATATACATGCACACAAACAAACAAACAAATACACACACACGCAAACAAGCAAACTCTCAAACGCACAAACCATGAAACAAACAAACAAATACACCCCAAAAAAGCACAAACAAGCAATCAAACGCAAATTCAAAACACACGAGCAAACAAATAGACAAAAATATACAACTGCACTCATACCTTTTACTAGAATATATCTGGTTTATATGCTATTGTATCAAGAGGTGATTCTGAAAAACTAACAAAGCTCCGTTTTTTCTTCAGCTCCGCCGTCGCAATACCTGAATATGACGAATACAGTATCGTAAGCAATGCAGGCGAGAATGATGTGTTAAGTAAGGGAACAAACAATAAACTGTAGTCAAGTTATCCGCGTGTAAACAAGCAGACAGACAGTGAGAAGATGAAAAAGAGACATACAGACAGAGGGATACATAGATGGACAGACTGAAACACAGACAGATACATAGGCAGACAGACGGACTGCCAGACATATACAGAGGACTGGCAGACTGACAGACAGATACATAGGCAGATAGATAGAAAAACAGACAGACAAACTGAACTGCCACACACACACACACACACAAACAAACAAACAAACAAACAGACAACCAGACTGACAGAAAAATGCATAGATAGACATACGACAGACAGACAGATACAGAAGCAGATGATATGTAGAGAGACAGATGGATAAACAGATGGACAGACAGACAGAAAAAGGTACTGATATTTGCTGATGGACGAACCGCAGCACTTTTTTGGCTTCACGTATTTAAGACATCTCAAATTTGATAAGCCTCGAATTTAATGATGTTGGCTTTGGGAGAGGTGAAATTTTGATCAGGAGACAACTGGATATCTCGTAACTGGTTCATTCCTTTAAATTAAGTTTTTATAAAACTAACATTCCAAAGTTGTTCGTGCCTCATCGTCAATACGCATGGAAACCAGAAAAAAATTAGGCTTGCCGCTTTACCGTGCTGCCAAGCCATAGGTTGGTTTTTAAATAAAGTGACTGTATTATCTTGCATTCAGAAAACATTGAGGACAAATTTGCTCAAGCAGAAGATCACCTACTGACTATTTCACCATGGTAAGAACATTTCTTTTTCTTTGACTTCTTCAAATGAAGTACGTGGCTGGGAATGTACTCTGAAGTTTGTTGTTCTTTAACAGAAGAGGTTTCCGACCATAAGTTTAGCGACATAGTTAGGAGGCATTTCTTTCATGTCTCGCTATATCTTTGTTCGCCTGCTCAGTAAGTTTATATGCAGCCAGAACCACTGGGAGTAACTAAATTGTTTTCTTTAGTTTGACATGTTCTAGAATCTTATGTATTTTTTGTAAGCACATTGAGATTTTTAAATGCTCCACATAAGAATCATATTATTACTATTATTATTATTATTATTATCATTATTATTAATGTTATCATAATTATTAATGTGGTTGTTACAATTATAATTATATTTATAATTATTTATTATTATTACAGTAAAAACCCGCGAGTAAGAATCCGCAATTTCCAGGGTTAGCCTAAACAAGTTCTTACATAAATGGTGGTTAACACAAATTTAGGCTATCTAGGTTCTTAACAGGTTCTTATTTTTTGGCAAAACAACCTGTTGTTGCTAAGATAATTTTAGTGATCAACAGCATTAAATTTACATACCTAATGAATGCTTATGTAAATATAACTAGAGACAGAGATCTATATATATATATCTAAATATTTTAAATAATTTTGAAAATAAGAACCTCCAAATTTTAGGCTAAAGAGGTTCTTATATAGAGGGGGTCTTAAATCTTAGGTTCTTACTCGCGGGTTTTTACTGTATTATTATTATTATTATTATTATTATTATTATCTATAACTGAAATAATTGCAAAAACAAAACCTTGCTGGCGGTATCATGGAATGTAGCCCGTTAGATTATATATTATAGATTATAAATACTAACTACTATTATAGTAAATGCTTTACCTTCCATTTATCTCTTTACTTTTATTTAAGAGTTACATACTAAAGGATATTAATAAATTTGTTTCATGGCTGATTCATTGAAGGCTCTCGTTTTCAGAAGTTTGATTTTTATGTTATTTGTACAAGGAATTTTAGAAAAATCCATCTTGATCCAGCAAAAACACATCTTAATCCAGCAAAAAGACATTTTAATCCAGCAGAAAGACATCTTAATCCACCAAAAAGACATCTTAATCCAGCAAAAAGACATCTTAATCCAGCAAAAAGACATTTTAATCCAGCAGAAAGACATCTTAATCCACCAAAAATACATCTTAGTCCAGCAAAAAGACATAAAGACATCTTAATCCAGTAAAAAGACATTTTAATCCACCAATAAACCATTTTAATCCACCAAAAAGACATCTTAATCCACCAAAAAGACATCTTAATCCACCAAAAAGACATCTTAATCCACCAAAAAAGACATCTTAATCCACCAAAAAGACATCTTAATCCAGCAAAAAGGCATTTTAATAACGCAAAAAGACATCTTGATCCACCAAAAAGACATTTTAATCCATCCAAAAAGACCTTTGATCAATCACGTCTGTCATGGTTCAATTCAATTTGTAATTTTGTGTTCCAGCCCGGAACATTGCTGATAACACGATCCATAACAGAACAAATAACTACAATCCAACCCAATCGCCGCCTAAAACAGACTAACCGCACTGGTTGCCTGTTGAAACACTTATATTGTAGATTGGTACAATCTGTACAATCTGAACAGCGCCTTCTTAGAGATACCGTAAACTTCCGAATATAACCCCATGCCCATGGGCTTTTATCTTTTAAAGTACTTTTTAATGGGCTTATATGCGGAGTGGGCTTATATTCGGGGAGGGCTTATATTCGGAGGGAATTTTGCGTTTCAAAATTGTTTGGGCATATGACCAGATGGAATTTTGCGTCTCAAAATCTTTAACTTTAAAGTGACAATGGACACACGTTAACACCTTGAATGGCCATTTTGATTGTCTTCAAAGACTGAAATACTGGCAATTATCTAGTTAACCGTATTTGAACAAAACAACAGCTGCAAAGTCACATTGGTTTACGGCTTATTTCAAGATAATTACTAAGCTCCCTCCTAATATATGCCCATGGGCTTATATTCGGGGGGAGGGCTTATAATCAGAAGGAATTTTGCGTTTTAGATTTGGGTGGCTTATATTTGGGGACTTATATTCGGAAGTTTACGGTATGCTAGCTTATACTGGCAAAGTTTTCTTGTCAATAAACTTTGAGAATGCGCAAAGCCGTGAAAGAGCATGCTGGAGTCACAAACGTTTATAACGAGCTTTTGGTTTTGGTTTTGAAGGGAATACTGCAAGATTGTAGCGGCAGCTCAAAGTAGCAAACCCCTCTACATCCCGTCTGGACTGTATCCCACCGCCAAAGAACTGGTCGCAAACCTTACAGTTGAGGCAAAAGGCAGCATCCCTAAATACTGTAAGTTGCTTTACTTGCGAAGGAGGTGTTTAAAAGGAATACTGGTAGTCCTATTGCTCAGCCCGGAATAATCCTCCATATTAGGGTAACCGGAACTCTACTCGTTTCCAGGGGAATACGAACTGCGACGGCAGTACTAGGCTAGACCTCCCTCCAACTCTCAGCGACCGAGGAGTAATGCAAGGCACTTCATCCTTCTCGTATATTCCGAGTGCTTGGGAAATCATAATGGTCATGGTTCTGCCCTGCTCTACTCTGCTCTTCTCTGTCCTCTCCCTCCCTCCCTCCCTTCCTCCCTCCCTCCCTCCCTCCCTCCCTCCCTCGCGGCGTGTTATTTTCTTGTACCATCTGTGGCCTTCTAGTTGAAGATATAATCTCAGCACTATCCGGGTAACTTATCGTCTGTTTGACCTTTACTTTTAAATGGGTTTGGGCGTGTGTACAACGGGGAGATGCTTATAATGGGGCAAGGGCTTTTAGCCAGGTTTAGGTAGGCTTATAATGAGGGAAGGGCTTGTAATGGGGCAGGGGCTTTTAATCAAGTTTGGGTAGGCTTATAATGGAGAAGAACTTATAGTGGGGTAGAGGCCTATTATAGTGAGGGGCTTATAATGGGGGAGGGGATTATAATACACCATTTTTCTAATGCAAATTTTTGCTAGATCCATTCCCTTGTGGGGGCTAAAAGTCATTATTCGGTCAAA
>JAOEHT020248877.1:0-10696 GCA_025448195.2 Parazoanthus atlanticus
TTACTCATTTTCCTTTATTGTCATTGTTATGTGTATACTATCTACATAGAAATCCAAATTTGACAATACATCACATTAGGGGGCTTTTCAGTGCCATGGTACACACAATAAATTATAAGGGTTAAAAACCCCAACTGGTAGGAAGGCTGGCCAGAAGGCTATTTACACCACCGTGACCGGCGGGCAGAGGACTCGAACTCGGGACCTCCGGGTTGCGAGTCAGCGCTTTATACCACGGGTCGATTCACTACATGTACTATACAACTTCTTTCTCTTACTTCACTTTCATCAAGCTCTTCACTGGGTCTCTTGGGCGTCACACGTCTCTCTGTTAGAAACAACCAGGTATTTCAAACAACACAGCAAAGTTTACCCGATACTTGTTACCCATTACCCGTTACCTGTTACCCGTTACCTGTCACCCGTTACCTGTTACCCATTACCTGTTACTTGTCACCCATTACCCGTTACTTGTCACCCGTTACCTGTCACCCGTTACCCGTTACATGTCACCCATTACCTGTTATCCGTTACTTGTTACCCGTTACCTGTTACCCGTTACCTGTCACCCGCGAAATAGACCCGCCGATCGGAATGCAGCAGATCACTCAAACAAGCTTTGTCCGTTTTTGAGGTAAGCAAATAATTAATAAAATTTGCACTCAACTGTTACGATAGCAACATATATCTATTCGCGCAGGTACTTGTCAGCGTGTCGAGATCACATATGTAATGTTTTGCGACAGGCAACAGAAGCATAAGGGAAGGGATATATGTAGTATTTTGTAACTCCACTGAGACCACAATTTTAGAAAGTTCCAAGCACGGGAACTTGGATTTTCACTATGAATAAGTTTCAAAGAGATTTACCTGACGGTGTACTGTCTTGAGTAGTTCCCTTGGTTAATCAAAAGCTCGTCTTCTACATAGCACATCTCGACAACAATATGGTAGCAGCTTGGAGAGTTATAGTATTTGCACTTACCTATGCAGGAAACAAACGGGGTGTTTATGATTTTCCTCGACTTCGAGGAAAAATTTAATGTATTGATGGTGTCAAAATAGAACTCTCGTTCTGGAGCGATATTCGCAATAACGCACGAGTGACTGTTTCCTCCGAGTGAATCCTGCCAAGACAAATCAATCAAGGTTACAGTAAATTTGAAGTGGGCCAAAACATCAAAATTTAGATCTTAACTACAATGTAACATAGATAGCCTTTGGAAAACTATTGTCAAGATATTGCGAACGAAAGATTTAACCGGAAGTAACTTTACACTCAACTGCTCTTTTTTCAAATCAACTTTCTCGAAACAACTTTCCGCACGAGTTGGGGCAATAGAAAAGGTCTCAGGTCTGTCAGTTTTCGGCCTATCGCCATAAGATTTAGCAAAACGATAGATTACTAAATCACGTCCAAAACCGTATCAGGGAACTTAGATGTCTCCTTTAGTTTCCTTCTTACGGCCTTTGTTTTCAATTTACGTGCTTTAAGCAGGGTTTGTACATTTTTTTAGGTACTGAACTCAATGACTTTAAGGCGCTAAATCCAAAGACGTTCATGGACTTTTCCTCATTACACTTGCCTGAAGTGAAGTTGTCTAAACAAAAAAATACGATATAAAAGCTTTTACAAGTGAAAGTATTTTGGTTTTTTAACCACTAACAAAAAAAATGTTTTTATGTTGTCGGTTTTTGATTTTAGAGTAAGAAAAGTCTATAGAGCAACAAAAATACGGCCGTAGACTCATACAGTGCATTTTTCAAAGAGTTTCAAGGATCAAAGTCTCAATTCGAGAGTTTTCCAGTCCTTGAAAAACGAAAATTAAACTCAAGGACTTTCAAGTTTAAATCTTTGAATTTTCTTTAACGAACTCTAAAAGCGATGACGCGGAAAACAAAAAATCCGCAACACAGTCTAGACAACAAACTGTACTGAAAATGACATTTGCATGATGGCATCAATTGACTACAACTATCAGAATGCCCAGGCCCGTAGCCAGGAATTTTGGTGCGCACCCCCTGCCTACGGGCCTGATGCTTTACGAATTTTCTTTCTTATTCAAAATCTTATTTCCTCTTAAGAATAGTAGAACAATTGGTATCTTATAAAAGAAAGTTGGCAAAGCATTCTGTTGATGCCATCATTTGACAAGATATTAACTGACGGAATAAAATGAAATTTGATAGAGTGAACAAAAATCGTTGAATCGGAAACAACTCTCTAAACTTCAATGTGAATCACTGTTTTCCAAAATTATTCTTACCATTATTTAGAGAGTTTTTATAAGACTTCCATTGATATATATAGGTTTATGGGTATCCATAAACGGTGTGATAACTGAAAACACCGCTGCTATACGGTAACCTTAACAATGAGCAACATTTTGTAGATCGGCATGGTCTACTTAGAAAGACTTCACTTTAAAACTGTAAAATAATACCTGAAGCAACCGAGTTAACTTGCTGTTTCGGTAGGGGATGCGTGGCTGGTGAGAAAAGGTTCAATGTTAGTTTTCTTTATTCTGTTCTAAATGACCATAAAGAGTTATACACAAGCCCGTAAGCAGGGGGGTGCACGCACCCCCCCCCCCCCACTGACCAAAAAGGTCCGCAGCAGTGTGCTCAATTAAAACGAAGAAGTTCGAAGAGAAGTGTCCATAATACCGTAGTTGGCGTTGCCGTGAAACGGAACGACTAAAAAAAGAAAAAGGTCATCAGTGAGTTTGTCCCTTAAAGTTGGCTATTGAGAGACTCGGTTTTCGGAATTTATGAAATTTATCGACTTTTCTGATGGATTGTGGAGGACATACATGGAACATGAAAATTGTTAGTACCTAGCCGCTCTTGGTTTGCATCCCCCCAACAAAATTCCTGGCTACGGGCCTGATATAAAACGTATTTTGAGATATTGCATTGTAGGTTTGGTTACGGTTTGAGCGACAGAAACTTTCCGAGCCAAAGGCCTTTTGTAAACAGGTGATCTAATCCATAATGTCAGGTCCATATCTTAAATTGCCCAAAAGATGCTGGCACTATAAAAAAAACCCATCATTGGCCTTTCCCTATATAATTTCTGATTAGTTGAAGTGGGTCACATAACTGGTTGGAGAAAGCTCCAAAATTCATTATTCAAAATAAGTTTGTTTTTCTTATTTTCACTTCATTTTTGGGGGACCTTATGTCTTAACATCTTAATCATTTTTGAGTATATTTCTAATTACTACAGCATTCAACGAGTTCTGATGAGCAATTAGCACAAATGATGACTTAACCGATTTCATTGATAAATTTTGGAAGTTAAATGAATCAACTACTTGTTTTTGAAAGGAAGGAATATTGTACAAATTAGCATAACTTTTAAAAGTAATCAGAACGTATTACTGCCAGTAGAGTACAAAAACATTTTAAAAACTGTTAAGTACAAATGTACATTGTACTGCAAGTTTCAATTTAAAAAAAGGGTTATGGACGAAACATTCACTTGTGGCAGTTGTCGCTTTTGCCAAAAACGTTAAAAACTCTTAAGCATATGAGCCTAAAATCATAACTTAAACGTACAAAGGGGAGGGTCATTTTGACTGAAAGTAACAAGAATTAGAACGTGCCAATTGACATGCTAGTGGGCAATATATAATCTAATAATTTATTCCATGGCAACGATATGTTAATTAGTGTTGCTATCGTAACAATAATCTATTCATAAGTGTTGCTATGACAACAGATACCCCAAACCCAAATCAGTCATCTCGGATTTTCGATTCCCATCAATTTTATGCACAACATTATAAAACAGTCAGAAACTGATTTGTTGAAACAACTAAAAGCCAAAATTGCGAATGTTTATCCAAGCGAAGCCTAGTCTGCACACTTTTTCTGCGTAAATTATAAGCTGTGACGTCATCTAATCAGTGACGAGAAACGCCTTGAGCATCATTTATCTGATTACAGGTAATGACATCTTTAAGGTAATAGCTTTAAAGGAGAAAATTTTAGACTTTAAATCCCTTGGGGGTGGGGGTCATTTGACCACTTGGTAAGTTAAATCAAGTATAATGTATATTGTTGCTCAACACATAAGAAGACTACTTTGAAACTAAAGAGAATCAAATGTCGGCACCAAGGATGTAGACAAAGACTTACCTTGCCTTGGTTGAGAGCATCAACAACTTGCCCAAGAGCAAACAGAGAAGAATTAATGGCACCGCTCTCCTTAAGTCTTAACACAACAGAAACAGAAATATAGATCAGCACCCTCCAAGGGGTTTTATTTCAAAGTATCTATATCAAAAACATTTTCTTTTTGCACTGTGTTACAAAATCGATTTTCAGTTAAAACTTATTAAACTTACTAACGCTAATCCTAAACTTTAAAACGTACATGTCCTGTAAGTCTACATTTACCCGTAAACATCGCCAACACTGGACATAACCCAAGAGTCCTGCACCTTCATTTTAACACGTTAAACACAATGCATCTAGCCTCCATTCAACAATTTATTTCAACTTTGGTTATTCCTCCAAAATAGAAGCAAAAAGAAACTAGATTTGCTTTACTACTTTTCCTATTTCTTGATCATAACAGAAGAACTCTAAAACTGAAATAATAAAGGGGAGCCCGTACTCTTAAGGAGCTAAGACAAGTAAGTACACCATCCTTTCGGCAAATTTACCAGCTTGGAAGTTTCGTAATGTAGTACACTTGTGCATTTGACCAAAAATAATATACGTAGAACTACATGTATGAAGTGTTGAATACCAAAAAGCAATTAGAAAGCTGGCACTGAGTACAAGTAAGTGACCGTATTTATTTCAAGGTAAAATCTGAACAAACCAATGTTCTTCAATTTTTCATTTATTTCCAAACATAGAAAAATCACATTTTCTTAAATGTTAGAGTTTTTTTAAAGTTAATATCAAATGAGAGGAAAATGTTAGGGGCCTCCCCTACACTGTGCGTAATACGGTTTTTACTTATTTTCCGTAGGGAGACTGGGACGAGTTTTGCAGTTATCCTTTTTCTATGCAAGGCTAATATCCTGTATAAGTAAAATGAGTATGGCAAACGAACCTTGTTCCCTCATTTCCAGTTCGCCGATTGTCCTCAGACCCAGCGAGGTCAATTAGGTACAGCTTGCCCAACAGGCTTTTGAACGGCGCCACCTGTTGTGTCTTCTTAACCTGGGCAAAAATTGTTCAATCATAGTATCGATCGTCTTCATACAAAAAAATGTTCCAGAAAAAGCTGAGACAGAGTAGAACAATATTTAAATTTATGTACAGAGCAGCTAAAATTATACAAATGACCGAAATATTGGAGCAATAGGGTACTTCGAACTGAAACCGAGTTATCCAACATTTATTTTTTTAAAAATTCAGTGCTGTAATTAGTACAGTATAGTACCGTATCTGTTTGAATAAACGCTCCTACTCGAATGACCGCCATCCCAAAGGTGCAAAAATAAAAAAAGCGCCCTGTTCTAATAAGCGCCCGGCCTATTCGAATAAACGACCCCAGCCCCATTTGTCAAAAAACGCCGAAAATATGCGCGCGATTTTAAATCTAATACACAACGATGGACAATTATTTTAAAATTGCTGTCGTTTGATAAACAGACATTATATAAACGTTTGAACTTGATATATCTCGAGCGTTATAATGCTGAGTTACCGTATATAGATGTTAAACGTATTTTGAGTATTTATTAAAAGACAAAAAAAAACACAGCAACGGGTACGTAAGAGCCTGGTTTTGGAAAATTAGAATTAAGCGCCTGCCAAAAATGTGAAAAAATTAAATAAGTGCCCGGGCGATAATTCGAACGGATACGGTATTTGGCGGCCATGTTGATTGTTGGTGCACCAAAATGGTAACGCACGAACACTACAAATAATGCTGTTTTCGCTGATCAAAATGATTGGGTTAACTTGAAAACACTCTAGTTATCATTTCTGAAGGTTAGGCAGAAAGTGAAATCTGAAATTGCCAAACGTATACGAATTTTCATGACAGTTTAGGAAATACTGAATGTCGGACTTTACATGATGACGTTTCTTTACTACAACTACCACAATCCCTCACGAAAACCTTTTCTTATTTAAATTGTAGAGAGTCTCAAAACAACAGCCTTAATTAGAGGAACAAAAGCAGTCACGAAAAGGATTAAATCTCTTATTCAAAATACTAAAGTCAAGAACGATGATGACGATGATGATGATGATGATGATAAATAACGAATCATCATAACGACAATAAATATTTGGAAGAATATCTGAATCTTGTCAACAGAACAGCTTTACCAATCTCATAAATTACACTTTAGAATTCTGATAACGTCACATGAAACGAAACGCTAAAGCATAACCATGCCATTTCAGTTTAAATAAATACGGTTCAAATACAGAATCAGCACTTGAGCGGAATTTCATTCTAAAATAGATTCATGATTGTACAGACTGTGTTGCTCATCGAAATGTACTTTCCGGTATACTTATTAAATTAATATACGATAGGTATATCTGGTGACCCAACCAATAATCCCCAAGAATAATAATAAGAGGGACAGGTAGATAACTTATCTATTACTTGGGTTGTCAAAAGCGAAGAAGGTACGCACTGGGATAAATGACTTTCTGCACTTGATAATTTCAATGAAGGCAAATCACAAAAGTTTCTTCCTTCATTTTTGAAAACCCACAATTTTGGGTCTGGGAATACACCAATTCACAAGACAACCTCTTTTGAAAAGGTATACATTACCTTCAACAACAAAATCGAATGACTGCGGCTTGAATGGGCATTTAACTTTGTGGCAGCAGTTGTCCTATAAAGAGAAACGAAAATGAACTAAACATTCTATGGTAATCCAGACGTCATATATACAATAAAACCATCATATACATGTAAGAACCACCGAAATTAAGAACCCGAGGCTAAAATTATTACTGTATGCTATATATACCCAATGTGTAAGAATCTAGTTACACTATTTTTACAAGAACAACTATTTTTTGGGCAATCAACTTTCGGTCGTCTGGTCGTCTGAGACGGGTTATTTCAGTTTGTGAACGTCCTGTTTTGCTGAACTACTTGTCCACACGGACGAGGAGAATTTATAAATCATGTAATGAAATTCTGTAATTCTGGCACCACTAAAGAGAAAAAGCCAAAAGATAGACGAAGCCTCGACAGCTGTACTTGAAAAACTGTCACTGCCCATTACATTGCAAAAGAAAATTACCAATATCCTTCCATGTGCGATCTACAGGAGAAAATGGACTGACTCTCGGACAAGTAAAATTTCCTACCGGACAAGTAAGAATCAAATGTTACTTGTCCAATGGACAAGTGAAAAATTCTGAAATTGATTGCCCTGCAAATGTTTTTAAAAGTGTTTGGAATTGTGTCTGTATACTGAAATACATTCAAAGGCTGTGTTCCTAACTTCTAACTCAGCTCACATAAGTATCCAATGCTACGCTATCGCCTATTTACCAAAATCAAATGCCAAATTGCACTGCTATCTCACGATATTTAGTAGCAGTTCTTCGTTCCATAAATTTTATTTTCAAAACTTATAGAAATAAACGCTTCTTTCTTAGTCTCTGCTTGAGGTGTGTTCCTAAGCTTGCACTTTTGAGCCTCAACCTTCTTATAAAAAAGAGTGTAGCGCAACATCTGAATGATTCTTATGCAAAAGGTCATTTTCAAGATTCCCTTGTATATAGACAACCATACATGTTTCGGTACATGTAGGTATGACGTTGCAACATTTGATATATACATTGCATTAGCGTCAATAGTGATGTCATTTGCGACGACGAATGTCACATATGTATCTACCATTTTAGCACAAAAAGTAAAAACATCTTTTAGATTTGTTACTAAAAACATGGCTGCCATGGAAACAGATATAGTTAATGAGCACAAACCTGCGTGAAATATCTATCAAGTAGAAGATTGGCATCTTATAATATCTTTCCTGAAAGTTTTTGGCAAAACTCGTGAAATCTTTTATGGTTCACCATTGAATACAACAGAAAACAGCATCGGCATACATGTACCCCCCTGCAGCGCAGATATGCGGTTTAACCTTGCCACAGTAGTAATAACAATAATAATAATAATAATAGTAACAGTAATAATAATGATATATGAAACAGACGTTAAGCAAACTTTATACAATGTACATGTAGTTGTACTACATCAGTTTCTCATACTTGCTAAATGAAGAAATACGTAATATTATTATATGCAAAGATACTTCGCGCGTCCTGATTGGTTCTTGAGTGGTCTGGATTCCCTGTAATGCCCATGGGCATTACGGGTTATTGTTAATGATAATGACCTACGCACGCGCATAACCGGATGTGTAAAGTGAAGAATATCTGCTTGCATGCTGTTATTGTCGTTCTTAAAAATAATGTCATATATTAGAATGCTTATTAATATTAACCTCGAACGTTCTGTCTTTAATCGACCTTGACCTCGCTCAATCGCCTGGTCAATACAGCAAGGCCTCAGTTTGAAATTGTCCATACAGACCTCACTCTCGGTTAATAAGTAGTTAGTAATAGTGATAGTGAAATACTATGTGCAGTTTATATATTTACTGGCTTTCACAATACATGTATCAGGGCAAGGGGCAACACAACAGAGCTTGGCTCCAACTAAAGTGCGCCCTTAAATAAGAAGAATTAACTTACCGTTTTTGACTGGCAGTCTTAAATTGGGCTAGAAATTCTTCAAATGTCTTTATAGGAATCTGAGGAACCAATTGATACATTGTAATTAACAAACATACCTGCTAATTATTGCACATATGTATATATGTTATTCATGAACAAACTTTCACTTGTGACTTATGCTAAGGGGAAATGAAAAAGGTTTAAACGTATACACAGTATTATCATTGTTAAACGTTGGAGTTCACACTATTTGTGAAGAAATGCTCTCCAGTACTTTCTGTCATGTGTTCCTGTCACAGCTCGATCACATGTTCCTGTCACAGCTATGTCACATGTTCCTGTCACAGCTATGTCACATGTTCCTGTCACAGCTCTGTCATGTGTTTCTGTCACAGGTCTGTCATGTGTTCCTGTCACAGCTCTGTCTTGTGTTTCTGTCACAGCTCTGTCACGTGTTTCTGTCACAGCTCTGTCATGTGTTCCTGTCACAGGTCTGTCATGTGTTTCAGTCACAGCTCTGTCATGTGTTTCGGTCAAAGCTCTGTCATGTGTTCCTGTCACAGGTCTGTCATGTGTTTCTGTCACAGCTCTGTCATGTGTTCCTGTCACAGGTCTGTCATGTGTTTCTGTCACACCTCTGTCATGTGTTTCTGTCACAGGTCATGTGTTTCTGTCACAGCTCTGTCATGTGTTCCTGTCAGAGCTCTGTCACATGTTCCAGTGGCTGTCACAGCTCTGTGAAGTGTTTTTGTCACAAGTCTGTCATGTGTTACTGTCACAGCTCTGTGGCATGTTTCTGTCACACATGTAACTTTGGGCTAGCTAATTACCTTCAATGACAACAATCAAGTTTTAATTAAGAACTGTTGCTATGGCATTAGTCTTGCTAGCTCAGACTTTTCAAAAATTTTATTTTTAGCAAAATTGCAGCAAAATTTTCTTGAACCAAATAGAAAACATGTTCTTAGAAGTACAGGTTCAAAAATGGAAAATATTCAAAAATAAAATTAAAGTACAACAAATTTTGTCAAAAAATTCCAGTTTTCTTAATATTTAAACTTTAATTTGCATAATTAATTTTGCATAAAATTGATTCAATTACATAATTAAGGACTACAGGTACTGCAAGTTTCATTAAAATTGCTTCAAAGCTTAAGGTTTTAGGTTGGAAAAACTTAAGGAGGGATGGGGAGGGGGGCAATTTGACCCTTCCCTGGATGTTTAAGGGTAAATTGTTACATGATTGTACATGTATATTTATAAAATCAAACCTCTGTCAAATTGGTGACAAATATGGCTCCCTTCTGGTCCTCTCTGACAGGAAGGTCTTGTTTGCTAGTATCCAGCAGGTCCTGGACCTGTAATCATGGTATAGTAGAGTTAGTATTAGATTTGTGTATAAAGCATTCATCATGATGGAAACTCTAAATTGGGAAATTGCTAACATATAGTAATACCAAAAGGGTAATAGTGGGTACATGTAAGTGATTTAGAAAAAAAATCCTGCAGAGCTATCAGTAAGTTCTGAACTAATTACACCATTTTGAAGTTTGTATTTTAGTGAATACTTCAGGACTGAATTCTCTTTACATCTTATGTCACCACCAATTACCCAGACTCAGACCCAGTCCTTTCCTTGTTAACTGAATAAAATAATGTTGGACTCTTGAAAAGCACCTGTATACCATTATTACTCGGGCCGAAAGGCGCCGAGTTGAGGTTTCAGCTCTGTTCTTATTTTTCGTGTCGCGATTGCCCAGCGCATGCGTTACGGAAGATCAATTTGAGCCTGCGTTCTAGAGGCTCGGTAATGCAGTGGTTAGCGTATCGGACTTAGAATCAACTGACCTGAGTTTGATTCCTGGTGGTGGCATTTTTTATTTCTTTTTCGTTTTTATTTTCTTTAATGTTTTCTTCCTGAAGTAAATAAACTTTTTTGCTTTTCTCTTTTCACTTCAAAATCGAATGATATCGTATCAACAGAAATTAGAAACGTTGTTGCATATAA
>JAOEHT020248966.1:0-10696 GCA_025448195.2 Parazoanthus atlanticus
GTTTATTTTTATAAGGAACGTTTTACGCTCTGTATAAACCTGCCTAATTATACATTATATTTTTTAATATTGTATAATTAAAGTGAATAAAGTTAAAGTTAAAGTTAAAATCATTAGATAGGTGTATACTCACCAACAGGCTCACGCGCGGGGGGAAAAATCTCGGTAACGTGCGCATGCACCTCGTATAGGTGCTCGTCCTCGCCACTGACCACATCACGTGACCGGCGCACGTGTCTGGGATACTTTATTTTCACCTTTGAGGCCAAACACTTAAATCGCCAAATGATAAATATTACGATGGCGATGACCAAAAGAGAGGAGACAACAATCGCCACGATTATCCAAGTGTCTGTAGCTGTTGAGTTAAGCAAATGAGAAATTAATTAACTGACCGTGTACACAGAAAGAACCTGACAGTGGTGTTACACTACCGCTGTAACAGGAGTTGATAATCGATAGGACTGATAGACACAAAAATATGAAAGCTAACCTCGTTACTACCCTGTGGTTAGGCAGAGGCACGTATTAGGGTCAGTTTAGGGTAGAATTATTAGGGGTAGGATTAGGGCTAAGGTTACGGTAACGGTTATGATAAGGGTAAGTATTAGTATTGGTATTGGTATTAGTATTAGTATTAGTACTAGTATTAGTATTAGTATTAGTATTGGTATTGGTATTGGTATTGGTATTGGTATTGGTATTAGTATTAGTATAAGTATTAGTATAAGTATTATAGTTTTAGTAATTAGTATTAGTATAATTAGTGTTAGTATTAGTATTAGGGTTAAGGATGGGTTAGTTTTTAGGGTTATAGTTAGGTTAAGGGTTTTGTATTTGGGTACTGACTAAGCACAGTAATGTGGTTAACTTACATACATGTGCCACTGTGACAGCAATAGGAACTGACAGCGCTTTGACAGAGATGACAAATAACAACACTGTGACAGAGATGGAAAATGACAGCGCTGTGACAACTACATGGAAACTGGTGGAACAGTGATGGCAACATTTTCGGAGACCCTCCCTTGACCCCCTGGGGGGGGGATGGCAGCCAACAGTGCTGTGGCAAAATTATGCTATTGTTACTCCATTGTTATGCATGTAGCTGTCACAGCGCTGTCACTTACCATCAAGATGACATTGGTGTCACCATCTGTCACACTAGTGTCACTCTCCATATATCACTGTCACACTACCGTCAGATTCTCGCTGTACTTATTTTCAAATGTCTGTATTCCTTAGCTCCCGCCTATTTTTGATGATAAACGCATCTACATTGTCAGGTACAACTACAGGCTCTCCCTACCCCCACCCCCTTCGTCCTAGGCCCACAATTTTGAGGAAAATCACCTTCAATTTCCACTGGCTGGCTCTACTGAACTACCAAACATTGTACAGTGACCCCCCTGATATTATATATAAAGGTGAATAACATAAATACCTTCTTCATCCTTTTTAGAATCTTCGTTTTGCGTGCCTAAAACTAAATAACACAACCTATTAGTTATATTCCATTTGAATTTTAAGGCAAGGCGAGTATAACTTGTTATTCGCTATAATTTAACGGGTTTATACTATATACAATACAATACAATACAATACAATACAATGCAATGCAATACAATACAATACAATATATTTATTGAACACCACGCAGATAAATTACAGAAGATTAAGTTGAAAAAGTACAGACGTTGAGAATTCCCTACCTAGAAGTAACATGTAAAAGCTAATCTAGACTAGGTAGCTGTGTAATAATATTGTTTATAAAGATGCAATGAAAGAGGTCAAGCATAATACAATTTTAAAAAAAAAACCAAAACAAACAAATGCTAATTATGATAGCAGGTTTTCTTACCTACTGCACTGTTTTCATCAATTTATGTCTATTATTACCATTTAGTTTCACAGTCTATAGAACAAACAGCCATTTTACAAAGGTTTTATAAAATAAGAGAATTGAAATGAGTGTTTTTAACCACTTATTGATGTAAACACTACTTTTTACATCCGTTAGCCAATCAGAGAACGTGTAGAATATGCCCTTTCTTGTTATTCATTATATAACGAAACTCCAATATAACGAAGTTAACATAGGGTATATTAACATAGGTCATTATTTTTCAGCAACTGCGGAACAACTTCAAGAGAACCAGGAAGTACTTAAACTAACAGGAAAACTATTCAAAGGAAGTTTTTTTCCGAATTAATGTCTGATTATTCATCTAAACAATATAACAACAGGAACAGTGACGAGAGTCTCACATTCATCTCCCAATCATTTCCCATATACTAGCGATCTTTAGTGGCCGAGCCGCTGAAAATCAACATTCTTGTTTTCTCTTTCCTTTTGTGTATCATTCATTCGTTTTCATGTGAAAGAGTGAGTGGAACGAACTACAGACCCAAGCTGTGAATCCGGACTAACAACGTCCGCGTTCTTTACAGAACCAAAAACGTGTTCATTTTTTGTTGTAACTTCCACTCGATTTAGCTTGGTGCAGTATATTGTAGAAGCCCATTGTTCTTCGCCTTCCTCGTCGCCGTCGCGGCCGTAAACTTAAAAAGGGACTTTAGCAATCAGTGCGGCGACGGCGACGAGCAAAGCATAAAACAATAGGTTTATACAATATTTTCACGTGGGAATGCACCAGGTTTGCCACCTGGCCACTGTCAAGCAAGAAATACAACGTGAAAAGCAAAACGTTTGGGTTTTGTAGAGAGTGTGAACGTCGCGAACAAATTGCCCTATTATTTGTTCGGCTTTATAATTGTCGGCTGCAGTTCGTGCCATTCGCACTCTTTAACGCAAATAAATAATAAAAACGCCTGGATGATACGCAAACAAAAGAGGACACGAGAAAGTATATTTTCAGCAGCGGCCGTCGTCCAAGCCGTTGCAGTCTCGAATGCTAAAAGTCGCTTATATGGCGCTGAAACTGCGTTTCACAAATATATGGTTACTTTTAGAATTAAACTTTTTCACCAATCAATCCTTACACTATTCATAAGAAACACCTAAACAACTGAACAGTTTTACCTTGCAATGGGGTTTTCACTCCTGATGGATGACGCGTCACCGGCAACGAGGTTGGTGTGGCAAACTGTCTTGTGGTCTGACTGTATTTTCTTGGACTTTTGATTGCCATGGTTGATACTGTGTCACTTTGTTGGGTAGTGGAGAGGAATTTAGTGCGTTTACTTTCACGTCTAACCATAACCCCAGTAGTAACAGCTGATTTGGCGCTACTTGTTTTGTCATTTTTCGTCGTAATCGTAGCAGCAACAGTTGGAGTTGGGACAGTTGCAGTTGAGCTGTTCTTGCAGTTGTTGTTGGAGTCCAGAAAATAACTGTTAAAAAGCAAGTTTCGGTCAAGGAACTTTCAGCAAAGTTCTCTTAAGTGAATGATAAGTATATTGGTCTACAGAAATAGATTTATTTATTTCTAACAATTACATTACAATAGCTTCTCTGATCTCGTAGCGAGCGCTGTGCGTGTTTAGAAGCTACTAAGAGACCTTCGCTTATTTAAGTTCGCGGTTGGGTGGACTGATAAATATTATATGGAGAGGATTTAAAACAGGAATAAACCATGTTTCGAATCAAGCTATGACAGTCCCTTGAACAATAAACGCGGAAGTTATGAAAACAAAAGTTTTGTAAATGCTGATATCAATAACAACATGCGCATGTGTGAGTTGTAGCGAGAGATACAAAGAAAGACCCTGGGAACGAAGTTGTGTAAGTGCTACCACCTCCCCCGTTATGAATATTGCACCGGTGAGCCTACACTGGATGAAACATACGGTGGATGAAACATACGGTATCACTGGCCAGCGTACAATTCCTTAAGAGACGCTTAAGTAAGTATTAACCATTTTAGAGTAAATGTTGCCCACCCATGCTACCCATCCCCCACTCAATACAAAATTGCGCCCCACACCTACCCGGAAGAGCTACCTACGATATCATTGGTCAGTGCATATATACCTTCCGGAGACATCTACGTCAATATCAACAATTTTAGGGTAAATGTTACCCACCTATCCCCTGCTAAATACACAATGGTACCCCACACTTACCCCGGAAAGCAACATACGATATCACTGGTCAGCGTACATTCCCTCAGGCGATGTTTTCCGCTGGGACATTCGACTTGACACAGTGAGCATTCGCGGGACCGTTTATTACTGAAGGTTTGTCCTTTTCTGCATGGCCTGCACGGGGGTCCTGATGTGCCGTTTTTACCACAATGCTTAGTGTTCTCTTCTCCACGGGGACACAATGGACACGGAACACAGCGGTCACCCGACCAGTACATGAACCAATCACAGGAGCTCTTAGGCAAAAATAGAAGAGAAGTTAGTTTACAACGTTTTCATTTATTTTGTTTCGGTAATACTTCTCAGAAATACAAAGTAGAATAAGATTGTCCGGAGGTCAGTCACTGAGACGCTCAGCAAAGAAAACGTTTCTTCTCAGATCTAAACTTGAAATTTTGCAAGCCTAAATATAGCCTTTTTGGCAACTACGAAGACGAGATCACCAATCCTTTTCTTCATGAAAGAAGTTAGAACGGTTTGTAGTAAATTTGAAGAACGTAGTGTTTCCTTTCGTACTTGATTATTGATACCAGTAATTAAATAATGCTAATGCTACTGTGCTAATATTAATATTAATATTAATATTAATATTAATGCTAATGGCGTTATGCTAGTGTTAATGCTGCTACTGCTACTATGACTAATAATAATAATAATGATAATAATAATAATAATAATAATAATAGTAATAATAAGATAATAATATATATAATAAATATATAAATGAATGTCGCGTGCCTAAATGCATGCGTTAACATTTTGTAAAAATACTTACATAATTCATTTACTATGTCAATAACTATAAAAAAAGGTAAATGGGTTTAAAAACGTAAGTTTTCAGATTATATTTAAAAACTTTGCATTGATGATTACACCGAAGATACTGAGCGGTTTGTTATTGTTCCATATTTTAGGGGCTCCAAAAGGGAAAGGATTTTTCACCTGGCGAGTCTGTTTTAAATATTGTCAATAGCGGGTCATGAACTGGTATTGAAAATGTTCAATAAAGATAAAGCCGGCTTATATTGTTACTTTTATACTGATGAAAGTGTTGTTATTCTGTTACACATTCTTCTGTAAAGAGCTTTTATTAGCGCGCCTTCACTCACTCTTATCGACTTATCATCACGTGCAGCCACTCTTATGGAGCCACTTTGACTGGTTAAGTCTAAGTATCTGCGTTTTCTCAGGCATTTCACTACTAAAACAAACAAAAAATACGACAGACATGAAATGGTTTCGGTTTTATTTTCAGTGTTTAGGTAATAGTCTCGTCACATTGATATGTTTAAGAGAAACTTCATATGTGTTTACTTGAAAACACTGAGTACTCAATTAAGAAGCAAAGGCCACGATCCAACGAAGAATACTTTGGCATTAAAACGAAAGCAAATGATCAACTTTTGATTGTTCTAGACTCATACTTCCTAATATTCCTTTTTAAACTTCAGCAAAATGTCCGTTTCGCGCCGCAAATAAGGGAAACGGTTTTGGAGATCTTCGATACTTTAATCACAAATAATTAGCAGATAACCAAATTGGACTTAATCTGCTTCCGTTAATTTGCATTTGTTTTCTTTTCTTTTCTTAAAGAGCTAGAGAAGCACATGCGAAAGTGTCAAAGTCAAGGTCTGTTTAACAATATAGAATCAAGGTCATATCTTCAAATGACTCCAATATATGTAGAGCAAAGTTTTGAGTATTCGGTGATATGGTTAACCAACATGTGTTTAGCAGGAACATTTGCAGTTTCTTGTCAGATTAGTGTCTTTGACCATGAAGCATATGAAACCCATCCGGTGAACATCTCACAACAGGTTTCCATACTCGGTGATATCTTCAATATGTATGTATTTTTGACGTTATCCTGTGATTTTTTAAAGCAGTAGCACAGTTTCAGTACTAATAGCTCCAATATGTAGTCCTTGAACTGAAGCAAAATAAACACGATTTAATAGGTCGAAGAGAAATTCCTTTTAAATGTCTGTTAAATTGAAATTTAAAATTAAAAGTAAAGTTTGCACTTTAAGACCGCTGTATCTTCAATTTAGCAGAGCGAAGATTTGTAAAAACACGCGCCCGTGGAATCAAGTTCAGTTCCCTTAGCGGCTTGTACAGGTCACTGAAACACACTTTCCAGCCATATAGCAAGTTAGGCCACAATTCCTCATGTAATATCAACCCTAAAATGAACAGGCTGGCTTTTACTAAAGGCGGCGGTGAGTTTGAGCTTCCGCGACGGAACTCTAAAAACCGTACAATAAACCATTCTTCCTGAAGTCACCAAATCGAGTTTTCTTCAACTATGTTGGGTGAATTCCCGGAATACAACCTGTAAATACGGATATTTTGATGCTCGTGGTATTATCCATATTAATAGTAGTTGCTCAGTTTAATAAGGACTGTTGACGAAATTTGGTCGAGATAAAAGAACATTCGAAAAATTATAAGACAATGACTGGGCCGGGTCAGACTTCTTCAGTGCTAATTAATCATCGGGCACTCGATAGACAAAGCTCTTTCGTCGCCGCATGTGCCCTTAGGCTCAGGTTTTAGAATTTCTGATGTCAAAAATTTTAAATCAAAAGAAACTGATAGGTACAGAAAGTTGGGATGCCCTAAGGAAGAAATGTATACTTTTCATTTGCAGTCAAAGTCAATCTGCTTTACAAGCTACAAGGAAAAAACTTCTAGATTGCCGTCGGCTAACTGATACTTCTGAGAAACTGGCATGGCACAAAAATAGACATTTTTCCGCAATAGGATTCTAATAAGCTCTTCCCTGATCGTTAAAGATAGGCTGCAATTTTGTTACCTGTCTCAAACGAGTGCACGTTGAACTTTTAATAGCCTATGGATATATTCACTTTAAATGTTTTATTGTACACTGTATTTCTTTTATCTATGTTTGAATATGCCGAAACTCACAAGACAGAATACTAGATTGTCCACTGAAATTTATATATGCTGCGAAACAGCAAATTTATATCCAAATTTTTGAGACTTGCCAACTGAATTGGCTAGCTGCTGAGCAGAGAACTCACTCGTTTTTTAAATATGAAACTACAATGAAACTACAAATACAGTAAACACATTTACACAGCGTTAAACTTCACTGAAGTTCCGCTTAAGTTTACTCAACTTTGGCACTTTATCCTTAACGGTATCTAAACTGTTTTTTAAAAACTGTATCCAAGTTCACAAGTCTGTATCTAAATTTCACAAGGTAAAATTGCAAATACCAAGAGATGAAGAGGTAATCACTAATAATAAAGTAATCATGTAAACTTACTGCACAAGCGGTGACCATTAGATGCAGAAGAAATGCTAACGTAATGCGATGAGCTTTCTGCATGCTCTCGACTTTCTTCTCTTCAGTCACTCGTACTTCCTGTCCAAGAAAGAACAGATTTTTATATCTTTTTCTCTGAACACAGCTCCTTTTTTAGGGCATTTGATCAGCAACAACTACACATACCTCTGGAAAGATTCAGAAAGGTCTCCTCTGCCTTTGCTGCAGGCCAGCAAGAGCGAAGCTTGCAGACTGGGAAATTTAAATGGCAAGTTTGGTATCTGAGCAGAAGTCGAAGTCACGGTTAAATGAGCACACGTGTTTTTAGTAGACGCGGAAACTGAAAGAGCTCAGCTTTCGTCACAAATAATATTTAAAACGAACTTTCGAAACTACAAGGTTATCTCAAATTTTACACTAATTGATTTGCCACCAAACATTTAGCAGAGAAACCGTAGAGTCCTGATCCTAGATGCTCGAAGCAAGGCTGCTGTGATCGTCTGATCGTTAGTCAGTGTTTTAGCTCCAATATTTGACTAACAAAATAACAACGGAAGACAATGATCAGTTCAACTTCCGTTTAAATCGCTGTTTCAGTTGGGTTGCAGTCGGCACTAAGCCAGTGAATCACTCGGCGGAATTGTTATGGTCCTTCCTTTGTCAGTTTCGGTTGTTCATTTGCTTGATATGTTAACTTCTGTTGTCGTTGCTCATAGCGTCAATTGCAAACGAGATAACTTGTAAAAGACGTTGTAGAATCTGTGCAAAGACACCTAAATCAATACAATGCCACTTAATACGTCACATTCGATTTAGCATGCAAAGGAAGTTTATCTTAATTTGGAAACTGACTTCGCTTTGATTTGCAGGCGCAATTAGGAGTGGCCTCCATAGGTTTAATTTTAGAATTATGAGCCATGCATGTTTTAAAACAACACCTTTGTCTCTCGCTGCGAGACAAATTGTCGCGTGAAAGCAAATCCAGGATTGCTAGGACCAATCAGCTATTTTTCTTACACTAACAAAGAAATGAAAGAAACTAAAAAAAGGTATTCAAATTCACCTTTTTCCGCGTAATAAAGACTGCGGAATGTATAAAACTAAAGGCACGAATCACTTTCAGTTTCTTATAAAAGGACATATTAAGTCCTTTATAGGCATGTTAAGTTTTCCAGGAAGAGCTGTTTGATATGTAATTTCTGACATCTGTGCTTCAGTTTTATCACACAAGCTCCATTTTGACTAAAGAAAAACATATCAACTAACCAAGAACAAAGAGAATTTTAATAAAACAACTCGGCCCGTCGAAGGTAAACAGATGAAGATGACGTCAATGCTCTCAGTTGCTTCACTGGTGACAAATTTGTGAGAAGTTTAAGATCAGTGGTAACAAAAATACCGATACTTTCTATCGCAAATGAAAGGGGAAAATAGCCTTAGTTTTTCCGGCATACCTCGCATGCCGTAATACTGTATTGGAGAACAGATGACACTTTTACGCACTTTTAAGAGTGTCGACTTTGCACAATAGCTCTATGCTCTAGATATTAGCTTCATGGCATATCATTTTTTAATTAAACTTGCATGAAGATTCTCGGCTTTCTCTCTTTCAGTTTCATACAGAATGTAGGTTTACTTGACAACTGAAGTCCCGGCTCTCAGGAACCTAGAGGAAATATCTGGCAACTAAATCAATAGTGTATGTCAAGTTTGCCTTCCTTCTAGTTTTTGAGGGGAATCTGTGTTCTATGCTGATACGATTCTTGTATCTTAAAAGATATAAAAAAGGTATCAGGTCTGACTTGCGGTTGTTGTTGTTATCTGAATATTTGCTCTGGGCTGGCATGGTGAGAGGAGGAGCCGATGCGTGGAAGGGGGCCTGGTTTCAAGTGGCTTAAGAATCCCAAACTGAAAATCAATATGAAATTGCGAGGGCTGCGCTCAGAAATGGCACAGGCTGAATGCCCAATATTCTCTGTGGGGCTATCCCGCTATCAAGGTTAAAGTGAAAGAAAATAACGGCTCCATATGACCGAGGACACATCTTTTTCATTTACTTTGTTCAGTTGAGTGGCGTCGAAAGAGCGCCATCACGTATTGACCAGCCGAGCGAATCTTCTATTGTTTGTTTATATTTCTGTTCTGTATCACATCTGCAACAACATCTTTTTTCTGAATATTGGTACCTTATCGTCTATGTTTTATGTAAATTTTTGTGCCCAAAAAAGTAAAAGCTTTCCCCAGCTTTAAATAGAGTTATTTTTAGAGCCATATTTTGTTGACAGTACGTGACCGGTATTAAACATGTTCTCTCAAAATTCTTTCGAGTTCTTTATGGTATACTTGTTCCATATGATACACATCGTATTTGACAGAAGAGACTGGATGTCAATTATTTTGAAACTTTTAAGATTAAGAAGGGAGGATGTCAAACAAGGTTACAAAAAAACCACAGACTGACAGAGCTAAAAAGATGCATGAGATATTTCGAAACCAAAGTCCGGCTAAAACAGGACTCCGTCCGAAGCACGTACACTTGCAAGGTCACAAACAAAAAGACGACAAATTGTGACCTTACCACAAGACTGATACAAAGTGTCAGAGGGACTATCTTAAATAATTGGCGCAATTCCCGCAGACCTTTCTGAAACGGCTTGATTAAGCTGCTGCAACGCTAAATATGTATCAAGATGTATGCGTGTTAATTTTCGTTGCCAACACTTTGTTTACGTTTGGGTATAAAAATCTCACGGGTGGATTTGCCTTATTAAACAAAACTGTCGTTTGCCGGCCGCATTCATTTTGGGCAGAGTCACGCCACTTCACTTCACTTCACTTCACTTCACTTCACTTCATTTTGGAAGCCCATACTAAAAAATGAGTTAACTGTGAGAATGATTTGTATGTAAATCGACGTTCGTCACTGTAAATTGTGATGGAGTTATAAAATCATCGGAATAGCTTGTAATCGCGACCGGAGGGCAATAATGTCTAAATGATACGGTCTACACGGCTTCGGGAAAGTAACGGTAACTTTATTGCAACATTTAAAGAGATATTGTTGGATGCGGTCGAAAATTCCAAACAAAGTCTTATATTAAACACCTTCCTATATGAAGTCTTATATTTTGGATATTCTAACAATTGAATCACCAAAAGTTTGGGCCTCCTGTGGGGCGGCGACAGCCGCCCCTGGGTGCTACGTAGGAAAACCCATGTTTGATAGATAGATAGATTAGATAGATAGATAGATAGATAGATAGATAGATAGATAGATAGATAGATGGATAGATGGAT
>JAOEHT020249041.1:0-10696 GCA_025448195.2 Parazoanthus atlanticus
TACTACTACTACTACTACTACTACTATTACTACTACTACTACTACTATTACTACTACTACTACTACTACTACTACTATTACTACTACTACTATTACTATTACTACTACTATTACTATTACTACTACTTTGTAAAATAAATGCTTTGGCATTATGTAAGATTTATTATATCATGCCAATAAAGTTTGTTACTACTACTACTACGTATATCAAAAAAACCAAAAAAAACATTACATAATGCATTGCGATCACGCACTTAATTAGCGATTTTAATTCTACTGTTTTATTAATTGCTACAGCAAAATCACGTGCATTTGTAGCTCTCAATATGCCACTAATTCTTTGTTGCAAAAAATGGAATAAAACGATGTTGCAAACTGTGGTTGCCATGGCAACACGTTGAAACTACAAATGAAAATGATCACTTTAACATTCAAGGAAAAGTCACCAAGCTTTATGTTTCTATCTTCGATGCATGCGGAGAAGCCTCCAAAGAAGAAGTGGGGGCCGCTATCCCACCCCCTCGAACTAGATAGATTTTTTGAATATTTTCCTATTTGAGCCTATAAATACATGTGTTCTATTAATATGAAGGAAATTTGCTAAAAATAAAATTTTCGAAAAATCCAAGATGGCGGCCATGTTGTCCAATGACTGTTGCCATAGCAGCAGTTCTTAATTAAACTTAATTGTTGTCATGGAAAGTAATTAGCAAGGCCAAAACTGCTTGCATCCCAAATGGCCAGCTTTCATCTGTAATTATTTCGAAAATTATGGGGGGGGGGGTCCAAGGGCGGCTAAATACCCCTATTTTCAACTGCCGATGTATGTCCTAAACTCCTGGCTTTTCGTGCGATAGTTCCGCCCAGGTTTGTTCTCAAAAGTTGGTTATTGCGACGCCCCTGAGCATTATTGGTTCAACACCTAAACTTCATCTATGCAGAACGCCGACGAGGTTTGTCCGTAACAGTTGGCTTTACCGTAAAATGGAACGACTAAAAAAAGGTCATCAGTGCAAATTGAGGTTTAGCCTCCCGTTTTTAACGATTTGGGACCGGGAATTTCCAAATTTGTTAAAATCGACGTTTGTCCCTAAAAGTGGCTTTTTAAGAGGCTCAGTTTTCGGAATTTATGAAATCGATTGGCTTTTTTGATGGATTGTGGAGGACATACATGGAACATGAAAATTGTTAGTACCTAGCCGCCCTTGGGCAGTGCCGTTTGCAGAAGTCAACGTTTCAAGATAATAATAATAATGATGATGATGATAATGATAATAATAACAGTCGTTATTTACAAATCCATTTTTCAACTGTATGAAAGAGCTGAATTGGATTTTTACAATGACATAAAATTGATAAATGGCAATAATATGAAAAGTGCTATTAGAAAAGTCCTATAAAATTATCTAAAGAAGTTAAAAATGGCAGATCCAAGCATTGATAAAAATTTTTTTGAATCGGTTGGCTTTTCATCGTGGGACTACAAAGGGTCGGTCAGTTCTCGAGTTTGAAGCTTATTAGAGGCTGGAAGGTTACTAATTTGTCAAAGTTTAGTCGCTGGATGTTTTCTCAACGAATTAGCAGGTTAGTGTACATGTGTCATTGGGTCTATTTTAACGATACTTACAATGCTGTTCTCTCCCAACAGGGCGGCCATTTTGATCTGGCTGACCGACTGTTCCACAGTGTTAAGGATGCTTGGTTATCAGCGGCGAAAACGAACATGGCGGACGTTAAAGAACTGATTCCAGAGTTCTTCTATTTGCCAGAATTCCTTACGAACGACAATAACTTTGACTTCGGTAAGGGACGTCTTTGAGAAGTAATTTGTAATTATTGTTTTATTTTGCTTAACACCTTTGTAAACTTTAGCTTTATTGGGGACAACCACGAAAGTCAAATTTGTTGATTTATTATTATTATTATTATTATTATTATAAGTATGGTTATTATTATTATTATTATTATTATTATTATTATTATTATTAGAGCAATATGTCAGTACTGGAATGCATTTCGACTTTTGAAGACTACGTTTCACCACCTTTTATAATAAGCTGGATAATTTAGTATTAAAAACGTTGGCATAATTTTTCACTTCATTAAAATACTTTCACAATAAACCCGAGTACTTTAGGTTAAACCAAGCACTAAGTCAAATATCAAATTATCAGTAACAAAAATATAATTGTAGTAAGTTTTGTTTTTTGTTTTGTTGGTTATACGATATCTTTCAGTATCGTGGGCTACGTTATATTGATGATGATGATGATGATAATAATAATAATTGGTGATGATGATGCTAATTAATGATGATGATGATGATGATAATTCACGATGATGATGATTCATGATGATGATTATGATGATGTTGATAATTCATGATGATGATGATAATTCATGATGATGATGATGATCATGATAATGATGATAAATCTGATATTTAGACAGGGTAACTCATTCGATGAAACTAGTGTCAGTTGAGGCCCTGTTTAAAGAAGGGACGAAAGGAGGAGAAAAGAAAAGAGATTTATTTTAAAATGTCCTATTTTTGAACAAAATAACAAAACTCATAACATGGCCATTTATCTTGATTCTTTTTTCAGGTACCAAGCAAAATGGCGACGTTCTTGGCGACGTGATCCTGCCGACTTGGGCCAAGGGAGACACTCGAGAGTTTATTAGACTCCACAGGAAGGTTTGTTTGCTATGCACTTGGTGTTGTACGTAACATATGGTCTTTTTATAGACATATCGTAAAATCCCGACATTTCCGATTAAGACACACTAAATACCGAAGAAGCGAATCGTCCATGATGACAACGGTGCCTGTCCAGTAAATAAAGTGACAGATCTACGTAAAGTAACTCTTAAGCTTTAAACTATATACAAAGAAAACTAGGGAAGCAACCTGTTATTGAAATTCTCCCGTCTCTAAATAAGTATCTGATAATCGAAAGCTGGAAGTTTGAGGCATGTTCACTCACAGATAGTTTCGAGGGAAGTGGAAATTTGTTTGACAGAAGTTTAACTTTGTTTGACAGAAGTTGCCTCACATAGGCGATAGCCAAGTCGCTTATAGAAGTGGAGTTTCAGCTGACGCACCGCTTAATAAGCACCATTACCAGCTAAAACAAAGTTGATCGATTCAGGTGATATGGATACTGTATTTGAAATAAAATGGGTCGGTTAAAATATAGAAACAGAGAAACATTTAGATGCCAAAGGCAGCATTGTGCTTGAAATATTGGTAGAAATTAGAGGTTTATTTTGTGCTGATTTTTTACGTCTTTTGAAAAGATTTTGCAATCATAGATTAAAAAAGCTATAGTCATTTATTCATTGATTCAACATAGTCATAAGATACGACGATCCTTTACGGTTCTGTTTGTTAAAATGGAATTTTGTCCGCTGCAAAAGAAAGGTGTAAAAGAAATGTTACTTTTTTCAGGCCCTGGAGTGCGATTATGTGAGCAGTCATCTTCACGAGTGGATTGATCTCATCTTTGGCTACAAGCAGCAAGGAAAACCTGCAGAAGAAGCAAACAACGTTTTTCTTTATCTGTTTTACGAGGGCCAAGTTGATATCCTTCTAGCATTGGTTGTTGTTGTTGTTGTTGTTCTATTGTCGTACAAAACGACTCGTCAAGTCTCAGTTGAGTACAAAATAATTGGGAATGTCAGGATCAAGTTTAAATATTCAGTAATTTGGATATTCGTACTCTAGAGGATCGGGTTTACTTGCTATATATGTTTTTAAAATAGGCTTTTGATTTTTTTTATGATCTTATTTCGTTGTTCTTTCAAAGAAATTCCAAACATTTTGGACAGTTTCCCAAATTACTTTAGTTTTTGGCAATTTTTTGAATGTTTCATGAATACTTCCGATCTATTCCATGATTTCCGGGGCCTTCTAAAGAGTTTCAAGACTCGGGAATGTTTTGAGGACTATACTCGTTTAATTTATATTTTCTAACACGGTCGCTAATCTTTAAACGATCAAAATACTTCTAAGAAAGGTTATCAACGATGAAGCGTTTATGAAAATTAAAATCAATTTAACAGATTTTGGAACCCTACTGCGGCTGTTCAAATGAGACTTTCAAATGATTCTTTCTTGTTTTGCTAAATTTAGAGGTTTCAATAATCTCAAAATTTATTAAAACTCAGCTCTTCAGCTGTAAGAAATATCAAACACTTCTGATGCTCAAAACAAGTAAACAGAGTAGTCTGGGTGAGAGTACATGAATTCCCCTGGATAGGGCACGAATCTATCGCAGGTTAGCCCCCAGCAGAAGCTGATACTCGTGATCATTTTTACAAGTGTGTAAGCTGGAGCAAGGCGGGTAGATTGTCTTGCTCAAAATCACGATACAGCGGTTGAGCCATGGGACCTCGGAAGTGGACCAATTTTCTGATGAAGACCTTGAGAAAGGTTCCAAATTTGGGAGAATCGCTTTCAACATATTAGAAACGAGTTATTTTTTATATTTTCAAAGTATTTTGTTCTTTTAAATATCAGTTCTGTTTATCTCTTTCATATTAGTTTATAAACTATAGCTAGCATTTTTAGCGTGTCCTGTGTAAGCCTGTTTAAAGATCCTTAACACTGTGTACATGTTCATGATATTGAGGACGATGTAAAGAGAAACGCTGCGATTGGGGTGATCAACAATTTTGGCCAGACTCCAAAACAGGTGAAACTTGATAGACTTCGTATTTTGTTGATTTTTTTCTTATTTGCATAATACAAGTATGTAAGTATGTTATTGGCGCGGTGGTATACTACTGGTAACTCTTGGGTTGTTATATATGGATGCCTAACATTCCATTTCCGCTGATGCGGGCGATATACTACTATTAACTCCAGGGTTAATACGTATGAAGGCCTAACATTCCATTTCTGCTGTGGGTGGTATACTACCTATTAACTCTTTGGTTGTTACATATGGATGCCTAGCATTATACTTCCTCTGATGGAGGAGGCTGGTGCTGGAGTTACTCTACTGTTAATTCTTGGGTTGATATATATGGATTCCTAACATTCCATTTCTGCTCATTTGCCAAACTTGTGTAGTTTTTCACAGTTCATTTTACCTATTTAATTTAACAAAACTTTAGGAAAAGTTTAGTGTTTGTGAAGTCATGGTACTTTTAAAAGTACGTTTTCTGAAAGTCACAAAAGCCTTAAAAGTTCATTTGATTAAAGATATAGATTGATATAAGTTCATAATTAAGTTGTACACGGCACTGATACCAAATAAGAAACGAATGTGAGAATTGTGAAGGTGTACTCAGACACCTTAACTGCAAGCTAGGACCCTTTATATTTCCACTGTGCAGTTGTTCAGAAGACCCCACCCTCCAAAGAAGGTGTTCCGCGCTCAGGATGCAGACTCCCAAGTTGACAAACTTTTCTTCCACAATCTTGCGAACCTCGTACCATCGGCTCAGCCAGTAAAAGGTGAGTTGAGGGTTATAAAACTAGTGACTGGGAGGGAAATGCAAAATGTGATGGGTGGGAAGGTTGAGGTGACTTTTCTTCCGCAATCTTGCGAACCTCGTGCCATCGGCTGAGCCTGTAAAAGGTGAGTGTAGGGTTGTGAAATTAGATACTGGAAAACAATTGGAAAATGTGATGGGTGGGGAGGTTAAGGTGACTTTTTTTCCACTTACTACGAAGCTGAGCCTGTCAGCCTGTTGAGTTTAGGGTTATGGAACTGATGGTGGAAGAACAATTGGAAAATGTGATGGGTGGGGAGGTTGGGTTGACCTTTCTTCCACAATGGTGCGAACGTTGTGTTATTGGCGAAGCCTATAAAGGGCGAGTTTGGGGTTATAAAACGGATGACTGGAGAAAATATTGAAAAATGTGATGGGTGGGGAGGTTGGGGTGACCTTTCTTCCAAGATGGTGCGAACCTTGTGTTATCGACTTAGCCTGCAAAGATGAGTTGAGGGTTATGAAACTGAAGACTGGAAGAACAACTGGAAAACTTGATAAGAGGGGAGGTTGGGGTAACTTTTTACCTTAATCATGCGAACTTTATGTTTATCGGCTTAGCCTGTAAGAGGTGGTTGACTTTAGGGTTATGAAACTAGTACTGGAAAAACATTTGGTAAATGTAATGGGTGGGGAGGCTGGGTGACTTTTTTTACCACAGTCACCCGAATCTTGTGTCTAACAGCTCAGCCTGTAAGAGGTGGTTGAGTTTAGGGTTATGAAACTGGTGACTGAAAGAACGACTGGAAAATGTGATAGATGGGGAGGTTGGTGTTGTAGAAACATTCTCATTTAATATTGGAAAATTGGCAAAAGATTAATGTTTTATGTTCTCCCAAATTTCAGTTCTTAAAAGTCCTGTTCAAGAGATAATCCAGTGTGACAGAGGGATGCTGGCAGTAGAAAACAACAAGGTAGGAAGATTTCTATTTCTAGTGTCAGTGTGGTGCAGTGGCTGGTATGTTCAACTCATACACTCAAAGTCGGAGTTCAAATTCAATTCAAGAAAAAGTGTTGCCCATGTTCGTTGTTTTGCGGCCCTCGAGGTTTGTTTTGGGCTGCTGCCAAGCAATGTGTATTTCAAATAGAACCGCACTCAGTTTGCGGCCACAAAAGGTACATGTTGACAGATCAGTGAATCGTGATTGGTTAAATTTGTCTTTAGTTACGCAGTCAGTTGTTAATCTGTTGTATTTGATTGACGGAACCCTCGAATCAAAATCCAGGCCAGAGAGTCACGTATCGATAACAACAGTGGTAGTGAGAAGAGGGTTCCCGGTTCTATTTAGTTTGTGCATTTCTAAGGCCTATTTGCAAGATTGTCTACTTTTGGTCTCAAAAGGTCTTAATTTTCCACGTCATGGATAAGTTCCACATAATACGTGTGTTTTTCAGAATTCTAGTATTTAGGCTTAACTCTAGCTACTTGCAAAATGTTGATCGGTAGCTACAAGCTTGCCGTTTTTCGATTACCATTTCATACAGTGTTAATGAAGTGATAAATGTCACTGTTGCACTGATGCATTTATTTGTGTTACAGCATTAATTTGTGCTATTTTATTGAAAACATACAGCTATGGTCAGTAAAAAGTGTCTTAGATTTTCTCGGTTTTGGTCTTAAATAGCCTTAAAGAGGTCTTAATGTAATCTTAAGTCTCTTTTTGACAAGCGTTTCTTAGATCTCTTTGAAGCAGACAACGTCTGGCCTTATAAATTAGTCTATCCAAAATGTTGACGTTGTAATTTTATGTCTTTGTGCATTTGTAGATGGGTTAAGATTTTTACTTTCTACACTTTCATTATTATTACTTTAATATTGTGAGTTTTTATCTATTTATCAGTTCCTTCTTAATATTTCAGAAAGGGAGTTAGACTACTTCATAGGTGGGGCTTCGGTTGGAACCTAGGAGGGGACTTCATGTCCTATTGTTATGTTCATCTGTCACGAGAAAATCTTTAAACAAAACTTTAAGAAAATCTATTCATCTGAAAGCTGCAAGAACCATGCAGTATCCGATATAGATATAGTATTTTTTCAGTAGTGTCAGATCTAATTATGAGTCCATTTCCCGTTTCAGGTTTTGGTTCCACCACATTTTACACGGTACATCGCTTGGGGTTTTGGAGATTTGAGTATGCGCACTGGGCATTATGAAACAGACAAGGTTGGATGAGTTGCACGATTTTGCTTCTTCTTGTGATTGTCGTGATTGCCTGCACAACATAATATTCCCTTCTATCTTGTTACAATTCTCGCTGCAGTGTTTTGCACTTGTAGTTTCGCAACCTCAAACCTTGGTAATATTAATGTCAATATTATTATTATTATCAATTTTGTTATTATTATCATCATTGTCATCATTAATATTATTTTTGCTGTTGTTATTCTTCTTCTTCTAATTATTATTATTATTATTATTATTATTATTATTAACACCATTTTATTACTTTAGATTATTGCAGTTTATGAGAATTTCCATATTGGGCAAGTTCTATGTGCTGCATGCCCTGACTTCAGAACGCTCATAACAGGCGGAACTAGTACGGTATGTATGCCTTATCGATTAGCCACTTTGGAAACGAGTAGTGAACTGGGACCGAGTTCGTAAAACTAATTCAATTAAACTGGCTCAAAATGAACCCCCTCAGAAGAAAGAAAACATCAATATTAGTAAACTGAACAAGTTTGAAGTTGTTTAGTTGGATATTAACATAGTGGCAAGCTTTGAAAACTGATGGCAAAAATAAGAGAGTTTGTATAGACTTGAATGAAAGTGTCTCCTGTAACCATACATTGACTGTAATCGGAGGGATTTTGTAAGCTTGTAATTCAGTTAAAATTAACCAGAACACCGTAAAATTTCATAGAATTGCTAATTGGAATGTGCTCTTCCTTGTGGTGTGGATATGTTTTTAATAGATTAATTCTTAAAAACTCGGTCCCAGTCCTCTACTCGTTTTCAAAGTGGCTAATTGGTCCCTTTAGCGGCGCCACAGACTTGTTTATGGACACTGTGCTGACCCCAATTTTTGCGTCATCGTCGTTGTAGTAATGCCAAATTTATGGGATGATTTCAGCTGTTTTATAACTAATCTTGTTGAAGATTAGCCCGTCTTACCTATCGATTTACTCAGCTTTACGGAAAAATTGTTTCTTATGTAGACACTAGTATGTTCTGTAGAATGAACCACTGCTAAGTTTCATACGAAACTATACACGGAACCCAAGTGGCATTTTTCAATATATCGATTTCTGAAAAATTTTCCAAAATTTTCAAAATGTGAAAAGCCTTCTGAAAACTTTTTCGACAATTTCCGAAGATTTTCAAAGATTTTTCTAAATATCAAAAACCGCCAAAGGCGTTCTAATATCTTTCTGACAGTTTCTGAAGATTGCACTCTTCGTAAAATATTGTTTGTATTACTCGAAATGTATTTCATATCTTGTGCCGCTGTGTTGTATTCTCCACTTAACCCACCAGTGGATATTCTCCCAATGATGGAATCCAGTACGAGGTAGAATTTGCTGCAAATCAATACAGAAAATATCTCGCTTATTCTTGTAACATCGTCGTAAATCAACCACATAAAGTTTCAACTTTTCAGTTACGAATTTTGTCGTAGAAAGTGATATTTAGAGAAATATATTTCAATCATAAAAATAAACATTAGGGATAAATCTAATGTCTATTTTCTACAGCTTGTTTGCGTTTGGGACATGGTGAAAGGCAGTGCAAGAGACAGGAAACCGCAACTTATATTACACGAGGTACAGTTCCTTTTATATGATCATCATCTTTCTTCTCCCTACAGTATCGATATGAAATAAGTTGATTAGTTATAGAAAATGCAAAGAAACAAGTCATGAGAATTTAGCAATAGATAAATTGGTTCTTTCGAGTTAATGGGTTGATTGAATAGTAGTAGTAATAATAATAATAATAATAATAATAATGTTAACATATTTGAACATTACTCGCCTTTTTAAGATAGTAACATGAATGGCATTTGCCGAAAAAAGAGAGCTACGAGTGGACCGCTTCCAGGCACATTAGAAAATCTCCTGTCTTATTTATTAATCCACATTTTAAATAGATGAAAAGGCCAAATTTAATGGTTTCACTTGATCCCATGCACAGTGCTCTGTGCGGCTCCAGAGCAGGATAAAACATGTAAAATTTTATAAAATAGATAAAATTGTCAATATTTAAACGTTTAAAAGCTCAGTTACTGTGCCGTTTTCACGCTTCAGACTGACGCATTGTAATGAAGTAAGAAAATAAAAATAGTATATGGAGGCTTCTTGTAATTGGACAAGTAAAATGTGTTCTCGTGACGGCATTTGAAGACCGGAGTGAAACTTTGTTAGTGTTAAGTATACAGAATTTATCCAAAAGATAAACGTTGCACTCCCTTGTGTGCGGGTGCGTCCTTAATGATGGAAAACTTAGTGATAAATTTGTGATAGTTTGACTCGTGTTCATTTAGGTAGTTCTGTCAATGATTAATTGAGCGAGTAAGTAAACTGTTCAATCACTATTTGTTCATTGTTGAAGTGACTAATTGTTTGATGCCTGATCAACTTTGTTGAGCAGTTGATTATGTGATGATAAATTGATAAATTGAATGATTGTCTGATTCACTGATTCCCTGATCATCTGCTACCCTACTCCCCCAGGTACTGTATGGCCATCATGCACCAGTGACTTGCTTAACGGTTTCTACTGCGTATAACCTGATCGTCAGTGGCTCGGAGGTAAATTTCAACTCGAACATATATCAACCACATAATTCCGCTTATAACCCCCCCCCCGGTTATACACCCACCTGTTTACTATTTTAAAGAGCAACTAAACCCTATTTTAATTTTTAACTTATGAAATCTGTGGTACATTTGAGGGACTTCTGCGAAAAAAAAATTGAAATTATTTCAGTAGTCTATTTTTTATAGACTGTTCAAAACCCCGATTTTTTGCGAAATTTCGGCCATCTGGGTTCACGACCGAGCATTCGGAGAATGGGTTCGAAAGCGACGTGGCGTCATTGTGCAGCAATACTCTTTATTTTACCCTTAGAAGTTAAGTTACAGTGTACAAATGAAATGAGGAAAAGTGACCTGTGAGAAGGGTACTGGCTTCCTGTAATAACCATAAAGGGTTAAAGGATCAGGAAGCCAGACTTTGCAGAAATAATT
>JAOEHT020249113.1:0-10695 GCA_025448195.2 Parazoanthus atlanticus
GTCATCTTAATTAACTTTGTCACGCGTTTGCCCCAAGCGACCCAGATTTGACACTGGCTCAATTAGAGATGATAAAATTCTTTATTATATGCAAAGATACTTCATGCATTCTGATTTGTTCTTGAGAGGTCTGGATCCCCCTTAATGCCCACAGGCATTACAGGTTATTGTTAGTGACCTACGCGCATGCATTACTGGATAAGTGAAGTAAAGAATTTCCGCTTGCACTATGTTATTGTCATTTTTAGAAAAAATGCCATAAAATATAATATTTGTTAACCTCGTACATTTGGTCTTTACAGGAAATATCAAACTTTGGCCTTGATGCATTGACCTCACTATCGCTTGGTCAATACAGCAAGGCCTCAGTTTGATATTTTCCATACAGACCCTGCTGTTGGTTAATAAGTAGTTATTATATTTAATGACAGTTCAGATAGCACTTGAAATATCCTTCATCAAGCTTACAGGTAATTAAAAGTTTGTGAACATTGGTAATGTGGTTTAACCACACGTGAGGCCCATTAGTAGAATCCCTCTATTATGTGGCTACAAATCAATTCCCCAAAGGGGGTCCACTTAATACAGGTGAATAGTATTATATTTTAACATTTATTGTAAGACATATGTTTTGTTGGTTAAAACTTTGTTCATAAAAATGTAGGCCATTTGTTGTCCCAGTTCTTTGAACTACTGTGATTACTGATATCACTTTATTGCTCCGCAGTTAATGCACTGGCAACTTCACCTTCAGATTTTGATGAAGAAATGATGTTCAATCATATTCCTTCATCGCCGGCATCGTTAGTGCCACCCAGCTCTCCTGGTCCTTCAAGTTCCATCAAAGCAGGGCAGGTTGGTCATTTTTTGATAATTATCACCACATTCATTTCAAGTATATTTGAAGCATGTGGGTGGGGGACAGGGGGATCTGACTTTCCCACTTGTCATACCTTTCACTCCTAGTTCCTTCCCCCTCTGCTCCTACCATCTCTCCTCTGGGGTTCCCAACCCCTCTGGTCTCATAACCAGAAGTAACGTCAAGTTTTACCAGAAATGAACTCTCTTGCTTTCTGCCTTTTTGTTTTTCCACTTCCCAACCCCTTTGCTTCCAGGTTCCTGACTTACTGCCACCTTTCCCTCCCCCGTTCCCTCTGCCACAAGCATGTCACAGGGTTCGTACACTTCTTGGAAAGTCTTGGAATTTTTTTTTGTCCTGGAAAGTCCTTGGAGGTCCTGGAATTTTACACTGATTCCTGGAAAACTCCTGGAAAATGAAATAAAAGTAGCACGCTGGGTAATTTCGTTTTCTTCTGCTTTGAAAAATATGATCATTGGCAGGGTTCATTATGAGTTTTCTGCAAAGTGTTTTTTTTCGCTATTTGCAAAATGCTCCTGGAAAACTCCTGGAAAATGCCTGGAAAAACTCCTGGAAAGTCCTGGATGTTTAAAACTCTGGAAGTGTACGAACCCTGAGTTCAGCAATCAATAGTTTTGTGGTAACTGATGTTGTTCTCTTCTAGTTTCCATTTACATGATTTACTGGCTCATTCCCTCCTATAAGCCGGGATATGTGTATTTACTATCTGAAAGCGTAAACCTATGCATTTATAGTTGGGTTGTTACGATTTTGTGTTAATGTAAATTGTATCTGATGGTAAACTGTTAACAAGAAGGTGTCCGTTCCCTGCTGAAGGAGAGTTGTTCGGCGCTTGTGAATATGGATTGTCTTTCCTCTTGGTCTGGATTTTTGTAAATTGGTAAGGGAAAAATCGGGGAATTTTAAGAATTAAGATTCGTGGCATCCCTGAGCGCTGAACATTGTTCTATTTAACTTTAGACACTATCAACAGGGTTTCTACGGTCCTTTGAAATCCTCGAAAGTCCAAGGTTGAATTTGGAAAAATATTCCAGGCTTGGAAAGTCCTTGAAAATTGATCGAGGTTCTTGAAAATCCTTGAATTGGTTGCCAGCTGCTGCACCACTAGAAAATTTTTCATTTTTTTAAATTAAATTAAAAACTAAGTTTATTTTTATTTGCCGAAGAAGGTCATTGAATTTGCAAGAAAAGGTCCTGGAAAGTCTTTAAAAAGTCCTTGAATTTCATGTTGAGCTGAGGGTGGGAACCATTGGTCATGTAGTTCGGTGCTGCTGTTGTTTATTTTTCATTCGTGTTACGTAGTGCTCAGTTACTATTGCTCTCTCTCTCTTTGCAGGCCGATCAGACACAACTGATGATCTTCAAGGAAGACTCGAGTCTCTTAAAGAAAAGAACATGTCACTTGAAGAACTGAGTGAGATGTTTAGGAAAGTTTGTTTTGTTGCCCGACAGGATCACCTGGACAATCGTCAGGTGTTGTTAAGTCCCAATGACAATCTCCAACGAGTGGGACATTCTACTGATGTCGCGTTCGGTATAGTGAACAGCCATAACTCTCTGGGGACAGTTCCTGACAAGAGCGACGTCTCTAAGGCAACGGGTACGGAAGTCCAGAAGACGAACTCCTGTGATGTTGCCCTGAGTTTTGCTCCAGAAGACAGCCTCTCTGCTTCAGCTCTAAAGAGGTTTATCTTTGATGGTTGTCCAGATATTAAAATTAGCGAACCACAAGTAAATGCAAGCGCAAGACTTTCATCCCTGGACGAGGCTCGTCTGATTGTCCCACTGTTGTCGCCTGCCTACTTGTCAACGAGCCATTTGGTAGATGAATTGAACATTGCTCTCTACAGGCATCGCAGTTCTTCACAGCAGGTTGTTCTACCAGTCTGTGTGGCGGCACTACCATGCAAGCCAGCTTACATTCACCTGATACCATGTGAATTTTCGGTGTTAGACTCGTCGTGGGCGTTGCCACACTCTCAAGCCTTGCCAGATGGAGTTGGACAGACTGCAGACGAGCTTGACATAGACCGTGATGCAGCTATCTGTCTTAAGAGGGCAGCAGATGTAATACTGAGTCAACTCAAAGGCGATGGCTCTCAGCAGGCAGCTTGCAGCCAAGTTTTGTTGAACCCAGCTGAAGTTACACACGTCTGGGAGGGATTTAAGAAACAGGTGGACAATGAAAAGTCTGTGGCGTTAAGGGAACTGTTTGGATTGCAGAGCCTAAATGTGCATTCAGATGCCGCAAAGAGCTGTGAAGAGGACAAGAATGGGAGGGCTGAACCTTTGGATGATAATGGTGTGAGCAATTTTTCTATTTGTTTTTATATGATATTTTCTCAGACAACTAATAACAAACATAACATGTAATATACCCCTCATACATGCGAGGATTTTTTCCAGGGTGCGGCCATAAAACTGAGTGCGAAACAATGCAGCAGTACTAGCAAAAAGTGCATTAATAAGAATATAAAATTACAAATAAGTGGAGTGGGTGATTTTAGAGATACTGTTTTCTAAACTTGATTGGTTTTGGAGACTGACTTATAACATCTGGTGGGGGTAACAGTCCTATCCTACCCAATCTCAGGGCTAGACATCTTTAGTATGTTCCAGGCCATTCATACGAACTCATGGAAGTTTGTGGGATCATCTTACATCTAGAATCTAATGACAGTCAAAAAGGAAAAGAACACATATATATATATTTAAACTTGGCGCTTCAGTCAATGAACAGTTCTCATTTACTTAATTACACATGTTTGACCTACTCGTTGACGCAGGAAAACCTTTTTTTTTAAATCTGCTCTTCCAGTATGTAGCAGTTCTATTTTCTTTTGTTGGTTTGACCCACAGAGCAGCTTTTTTCCTCCAGGTGGGTTCGGTGTTGGTTATCGTTTAGTTAGCCAATCACATGGAAGCTCCGAGAAGCTGCTACACTCCCCCATCACACTTTGTTATAGGCAGATTACTGGTAGTGACAGTTTATAATATGGCAAATTTCAACTTCAAACTATTATTGTTCATTGATAGCTTGAGTATGATATGACTAATATATAACTTTGGAGAAAATAGTATTGAATTATTTCCGAATTATAGAGTTATATATGGCTGGCAGTAATATATATAGGATTTGATGGATCCGAAACCAATTGAGAATTGCACACATTTTAGGTATCCTACCGGTAATCAGTTACTGATTTGTTTTTTATTTTAGTATTAAATATTATAGAACTTTGTAAGCAATATTGATACACGAACATCCAGTTTAGTATGGCTGGTTTAAATGGAGTCCTGATATAGCACAATTCTTGTAGAGGAGGAGGTGACAGTCCACAACACCGGCATTAGCCTACATGTACTGCTATCGACAAGTGTGTGCATCGGTTCTTTTAAGTCCCCCGATAGAACGTCGAGAGACTAGACCAACAGCTTCACGTCCCTGTCCACGGACGGTGTGGCGAAAGAAGGTAGCCCAAAGTTCAACCCTCGACCAGGCCGAGGTTTGAACCCGGGGCCTCCTGGTTAACAGCCAGAGATCTTACCAACGGTGCCAACCACCTTGTCTGTACCGTTTTAGCACGTTCCCTGGATTTTCGACATTTTGAAAGACAACTGAATTACTACCAAAGTATTCAACATATCGGCCTCAGTATTTGGTACATGCAAGTACAGTACTAACTGTGTAATGATTATTCCATTTATAAGGACACGTTGTGTTTGAATCTTGAAGTTGGAGTTATGCTATATTGTGTAATGAGGGAAGGTGTAAACAATGCGGTCATACTGGAGTACTCATATACAGCCTATATAACCTCCTGCAAGTGTATACTTTAACTCTCATTAGCAATCGGCCTTTGCTTTTACTTTAATTAGTGCTCCTTTAAGATGAGCTGGTTAATTTTATGTCAAATTACTTAGTCTCGATTCGATGATAGAAATGACAGACATAAGTGTTTGTTGTTTCTTCAGCGTTGTTTATGACAGTAAAAGTATTTCTGAAGTACGAGAAGATCCTTTGTCTCCGGAATACCACCACAAGTTTGCAGTGCTTATATAGCGCTATATACGTAATGTTTAAAACCGCATTACTACCATATGTCCGGCGCTAATGGTGTCCCCATTGCACCACTGGGATTACTCTACTCTTTTCGTGAAGTGTGATAACACGCCAAGAGACTAGAGCAAAGGGTTAACGTACCTGTCCACGGACAGTGTGGCGAAAGAAGGTCACCCAAAGTTCAACTCTCGACCACGCTGGATATTGCCGGAACCCTTGACCTCCTGTAAGCATATCACTGAAAAAAATGTTGCCAATTTTCTTTTTTTTTTTCACAGGTAAGACACGAACAGCGGAGAATGAACAGGGAGCTGCGTACGAAGAGAAGCTAGATGAAAGGCCCGAGGACGAGAAACCGATGGTCGAGGTGCCATTGCTTCAACACGTGGACAGTTTGGATGAGGACAAAGAGAGGCAGCAAAATCGGGAGGTCGTGTCGTTAAAAATTGCCGGGCGAAAGAAAGGTGCTAAAGCATGCAACCTTATATAATATTATAATGCGCCAGATATTTAGACTGCTTTTTTGTGGCAGTCTCTCGCCTTGTCTTACTTTGTGTATTACCAAGAAAGGCGCTAACGTCTGGACACGTTGCCTTTTTCTTGTATAGTTTTAAGGCTGGCTTTCATTGGTGAAATAACCACAACATGCACAAACATAAGAATAAGTATTTGAGTTAAAACAAGCGGGTGAGAACAGTCGCAATGTAAGCATAAGCTTGAAATAAGCACAAAATAAGCATAAGATAAATCACAACCCAGCGAGTACAGCTAAGGATTAGGATTAACTTCGAAATGAGCCTGACGAGCGCGAGAAAATGAACACGTCCGTTCTTTTTGTGTTCATTTCCGAGTCTATTTTGCTAACTTGACAGTTGCACGTGAGGACATAAATGACGTATTCGCTTTCTTGTGCGTGTGCTTATTGTAAGATTGTATTACCTCACGAATGTACTCACTGGCTTACAAGTGTTTTACCATATCATGTGCTTGTGTTTGTGCTTGTTTCACCAGTGAGAATTAGCCTTATTACTGGCAAAGTTTTGTAAGAACCATCCATATATATATATTTTTTTTCTAAGTGTTCCACCCACTATAAATAAATATGTATGTACGTATGTATTTAAATGTTTACGGACTTTGAAAGGGGAGGGGAAGGGGACTCCCATATGAAATGGACAGTGGTTGTAGTCGTCGATTTGGTACAACTTATGGTGCTGATAATGACAAGTTAACATTTGTATCTAGTCTACACGGCAGTTGGATTACATATTTTTAAACAGTTTTGGAAGTCACTTAAACAAAGTTAATAAAATCGTCAGTCGCTTTATTTCCCAGGTTTTTTTTATTATAAGTACACGTATATGCAGGACTCATTGTTTGAGTGATATCTTTTGGGCCCGGTTCACGCTAGCGACGGAGACAGAAGCGCAAACGGAATAAGCCTTTCAGTTCTAGTGTGAGACGGAAGCACAAACGGTAGCTCAACGGAAGCAATGACGGAATGGACGGAACGTTCCTTTTTGTTCCGTCGCCTCTTCTGCTTCCTTCGTGCTTCCGTGGCCTTCCGTCACTTATGTCTAATTGTGAATCAGAATAACGGAAGCGGTGACGGAATGAGAGAAATGAACGAATCACAAAGCTCTTTTCTAGTCCCTCAACGAAGATGGCTTTGAGAATCGAAGCGAGGCTTCCACAGGCTTTCGTTAGTGTGAACCAGGCCTTGGGAGCATAAAGTTAACTCAGTTGAACGACGGCCAGATTGGTTTCTTTCAAGTTAAGGGTTCAATTCGAAATTTCCGACAAGCATCCCTTTCCGCTACATATGGAATCCCCCTTGGGTATTTACACACACTTGTTCTAACCTGTTACCAGCCAACAACAGATATATATGTCAAAAACTACTACACGAAATATCGCTCCTCCCCTTAAAGTTTTAAAAACTGTTCGCCTCAACACTAAATGGGCGGCGAAACAATTGTTATCATTCCAATGGAGTTTACAGGGTTAAGAATATACTTAACTCGTGTCTTGCTGAAACTTCAGTTATTCGTTGTGACTTTGGTGTACACAAAAATTACATGAAACTTTATAGAAAAGTGTCGACAATTGATCTGATCTGACAAATGATTGATTGATTGATTGATTGATCTCTCTTGTTCGTCAGCAATTTGTCGATTAGGCGAAGTTCTCTTCACATAATCGGCAACTCTATTAAGATCAGATTTTAATAGATAAAATTGGAAACAATTACAAGATCATCAACCTAAGTGTTATGCAACAAAATGGAAACTGTAGTTTCTTTAACATTGTCTTGATATTTCGTGGAAGTGTTAAAACTAAAACTAAAACGTGGGTTACAAGTTTTGCATATAATCTGATATTGGGCTTCACTATTGTTGTTGTAACACCACGTGTACTTAGCAACTTATTATAGATTAAAATCTCGGAAAAAAGAAACAGCATTTTTCCCACGGCGCACGGGAGACCCGTATTATTAATTTCAAACCATTAATGATCCACAATATGAGACTTTGTATGGGAATTTGGACTTCCATCGATATCTCTGTAAGTATTGCAATAAAATGACTGTTGGTTGCCAGAAGTGTAGTCCGTGTCGTTCTTGCTCTCTGATCACAATCTCGAGCCATTTTGACGACTTTTCACCCTCCCACCCTCCCCCCACTAAAATACAAGACAAGGAATGCGAGAAGCCGTTCGATCTTCATTTAACACGACCCAGTCTACGAAAGATTTCGTCAATTAATTGGCATCTCATCGCCCTCTAACTCGGCATATGCACAGCCAGATAAATTTCCGTGAGTTTGGTGCCAAACACAATTAGAATCCAGTTCATTCCGGTGCTATGTACCTCGAAGAACTCGAAGACATCTTTGAATGCCCACTAAAAGCAATTTTGAATCCGTGTCCGGTTACGTGAGTGCAAAAAATAAACCGCTACTGACAAACTCGGTTACTAATTTGGAGGTTTGCATGATGATGTTTCTTTACTACAACTACCGCAACCCTTTACGAAAACCTTTTCTTATTTAAATTTTACACTCCCTAGAGAGTCTCAAAACAATAGCTTTAATTAGAGGAACAAGAGAAGTCACGAAAAGGATTCTGGTAGTTGTAGTAAAGTGACGCCATAATGAAAATCCCCTATATATATCTAATCGAACGGCATTGGTCGAATGGCAACAATTTCACTTGAGGCTAAATCATTGTCCTCGTAGTTTACATTTTGAGGACTATCGCACATTTCAGTTGTGTTTTCTACGTTAAATGAAGCTATTGAAGTAAGCTAGTTTGAATAATAGGTTATTTGCTATTTCAGAAGAAAGTCAATGTGAGCTGACGACAAACCATTTTTGATATTTTAAGAATGCAACTAGATTCTCGAAGATCACTGAAACCTGTAGATCCACTAGAAAGACGTGATGCGCAATGTATTGAGAGTTTTGTTTAATTTTTCACGAGGTCATGCAAAGAAGTAGTGGATATTGAGAAAGAAAAATAACACACGAATAACACGGTGTTTAGTGAAAACGAGAGTGTTTTAAAATAACACACGAGTCTTGTGTATAAAGGCTTTTTAGGCTTAACAGCTCGAGTCTTACTTACAGGACGATACTTTGGATACACATGAAACAGGATGAGTTAGACGCTAGGAACTCGGTCTTTCAGAACTCGTATGTACAGGCATATACGACACAATTGTTAGATATGACAATGATGATGATGATAATAATAATTGTTAAATAATCATAATTATAACAATAATACTAGTAAATGTATTTATCCAAACAAGATAAAGCTTACAGCGAACTTGATGTGGTCGTGTATACAGACAAATTCAATGGTAATAATAAAACTAAGTTAAGACAATTACTAATAATTAAAAATATGTACACTAAAAATAAATGTTACACAATACACTAAATACAGCACAGGCAGCCCAAGCTGTAAGTTTGTTGTTGGGGTTTTGGGGTAAGATTTAGGCTCGGTGTCCAGCCGCTGTTCGGATTTTTAGACTTTGTGTGGGAGTAAATACGACTTTCACGACATCGTAGAAATTTGGTATAAAATACATAAATAAAGTTTGCTCACCATATCTGTTGTCTCCTTGTGTCATCAGTTTCTTTACCTTCTGGGTCATTCTGAGGCAATTTGGAAATCTCGTCTAAATTGCCTCCGAATGACCCAGAACGTATAAAAGAAACTGACACAAGGAGACAGCAAACTTTATTTATGTATTTTATACCAAATTTCTACGATATCGTGAAAGTCGTATTTACTCCCATACAAAGTCTATAAATCTTAACCCAAAACCGCAACAACGAACTTACAGCTTGGGCTGCCTGTGAATACAGATGTTATACCAAGTTGGTAACCTTTGAACTTTCGCTGATTCGAGTCACCGCAGTCTCCAATTAGAATTAAAACTGTACAGACAACTATAATGTTGCTGAAATAAAAAGGTAAATCAGTAACTGACCACAGTAGGATACTTAAAATGTAGAATAGTTTAGGGATGACGTCGTTGTTGCTATTGTAATTTTGTTGTAATCCAACGACACGTGTGCCGCAGTAGAAACCGCCATTTTGAAAAATACCCAGAAGACCCTGGGAACGAGGGTGACGTGTGCCAACGGGAAAACTGGTCAGCGCAAGTTTATCGTCATGGTAACAAAAAAACAAAGTTTCTTATTTTACCGCTCTCGTACATCTGGAAGTCGCTACTTTCATAAATTTGCTAAAACTATCTTGCTATTCATGATCGTTGGAACTTGTCTCGTATCAGCTTTACTTCCAAAAGAACTGATCAAAACCAAAACGGTAGGGCTATTTACTATTGTCCTGGAGTGAAACCTGTTTGGGATCAACTTAGTGATCGAACTTAGGCTGATTTGAGATTTCAGGTGAGAATATTCATTTGGTACTTTTATTTTTGCGATATCTTAAATCTTTGTTGAAATCAGGTCTGTTATGTTTAAACAGCAGTTAATATTTAGAGAACTGATCAAACAAAACAGTAAACTTGGGTTATTTGTTCCCATGTAAAATGCAAAAACTAATAATGGTTTGTTATTTGTTATTTGTTATTGATTTTCTTTTATTTCAGTGTTTGGAAGTTGTTCCTTTTTGTAAAAAAAGACCGACCAAATTGTGTTTATTAGTTATTACTGACTCTATTGCTGTAATTGTTGAAAGTTTTTTCTTAAGATTTTCTATTTTTCTGAACTTGTTCAAGGGAGTTGGATATATTTCCGGTATATATAGATCAATCAGCGGCACGTTTCAGTATCACTGCATTGGATTTTGAAAGTATAAGTAAGAAAGTCAAACTACACATATTCTCATGCATGTAGTTTGAACAACCAAAACAACATCAAATAATACGTTTATTTCAGTTTTTATAAGAACCGTAGACCTATATGGTTAGGGCCGCTGAGCGCTTGAAAATTCTTTCTTTTTCAAGATTTCAGCCTCAAATGTTCTTTATAAAATGTGTTTGTTTTTTTCATTTCGGGGTTTGATAACGTTCCCAACAATTACTGAGTCATATTACTAATTGCTGTGTAAAACTTGAGCTGTTTATTCCTGAGTGAAATTAACGACCGTCTATCACTAGAATCGTCTTTTTACCGTATTCATAATTCTATAATCTTATGCAATGTTTTAGGGGGAAGGAGGACTATATATGGAGCCCACATATTCTAATTACTACTAAATACCCGTGTGTGTGTGT
>JAOEHT020249189.1:0-10695 GCA_025448195.2 Parazoanthus atlanticus
ATGTATAATTATACTCAAAAATATTCCAAAATTAAAAAAATGTATTCTAAGATTCTAATATGCGTAGTTAATACTATACTTTATAAGACCTCTAGTGAACAAAAATAAAAAAATAAATAAAAGCTAAAAATATACTAGTCTACGTGTTGCAGAGAAAGCATTTAGTAGGGCATGTTCCTTCCAGGAAATTTGCTATATTAATCTTTCTAAGTTTATTCTTGAAAGAGGGTTTATTTCATTGAAATGAATTTGGCTGCTTTCCTTTGCGTCCTATAACAAGATCTATCCATGTTTTGATGCAGATTTAATATGCATGAGAAATAACTTCCAAAAACAAGTGCATGTTAGTTTCTTAACGGCTGTCGATCTAGATAGGCTGACGCACATAGGATAGCATATTTCATATTCTGACCTCGTGCACAGGCATCGAGCAAGAAAATGTTTTGGAGAACAATTCACATGTTTGTTTCTTCAGCACTGAAACACAGATCGAGCAAATTTTATTGCAATGTAAAACAGGGAAACATGTGGGATTCTCAAAATCTTAGTACATGTAGCAGGTATAAGTGTAACGAACCATTTTTTAGAAAAGAGCCAAAACAAAGAAGAAAATTAAAGTTTGATGTTGAAAACGCATTTACTTTTAGTTAAATTCCGTGCAAGTTGTTACTGAGTTTTAGAAACAGCGGAAACACGATGTCGTGACCAATGAGAAAGAATATTGGTTTAGTTTCGAGCTTGTGGTAATCTTCGCTAACACAGGAATGCAAAAATTCATTCGATACCTCTTTCCTACCGACTGTACAATTTCCTCAAAAATTTGTGGTTCACGCACAATCTGGTCTTCTTTCAGGGATTTAAGGGGGAAATACATATTCCTGTTAAACATTCAGTGGAAAGAAAACGAAAACAAAGCAAAGCTGCTTACCTTCTTTCTACAACTAGAGATACTTCCAGCCTTAAAGTATTTTAATATATGCTATATGTTTATATTTATAACTTTATTCTTGAATAGTTAAACGGTTCTTTTGCATGGTTCACCTAACAGGTAAAGGAAGTTTGAGTTATGAAAAGGTAAGTTCGCTAGCGGTTAATTGATATTAGGTAAGATTTATTTAAGTGATAGTATTTTCCTTATCACAGAACGGTCGATAACGTTGTTACTCATAGGAAATAGCATTTCACTTAACCCAATCTTTAATTTAAAAGTTGGAATTTAATGTAGGTTAAGTTTTGTTCTTACTCCTGTAACGATACAAATGTAGTAATTTTAAACTTTAAATACTGCCATCTATCAAATCGCCACGTTTCGTTAGGACGTCCTGTTTCATTGTTCCGTGTGGCACTTAGACGTCCGGGCTGCTTTTCTAATGACTGGCTTTGCTTTATCTTATAATAATCGTCAGTAAGTTTTGAACTTGAAATAAAAACATTAACGTGTTCAGTCATCTTGTAGAATTTTTTCTAACAAATAAATAACTGAACATTCTCAGTAGGAACAAAAATGTTGTCCTAAAAACTTCAGGAAGTCTTAAGTCATGTTACTTCTTTACAGATATTGCAGCAAGAGGTTTAGCGGTCTAAACGTACTGCGATCTGATGAATCCAATATCTCTCAGTTATAATTGTTTGTTTTGTTATCAAAAAGACTTCCGCTCTATGGTGTTACGTTTACAGAAGGAACTCTAGCGTGCAAAGGTTTCTTTTCTCTATGCAAAATTCCTTAAACAAGAGCGATTTATTTGGAACTTTCTAATTCTTCAATGATCTTCTTTGCCAACTGAAGAAACTAACTGGATTCTCGTGTAATGACATCCTCTCAAGCTATGTCAATTGCTATCTATATTTTCTCATTTTAAACCTTACGTGATATTAGGCATCACATGGTACTAACGGATGCAGTGACCGCAGTATTGGCCCAAGGATAAACCTGGAGCCAGAATTGAGAGGCAAGCACCCAAGCACGTAATAATTGCAACGCTTTCAACGATTCAACTGATGTTTACAAACAAAATATCCTCATGGCTTCGACAGCACACTTGTAACTGCTGTCTCATGAGCTCCTTAAGAACCTCTAAAAGTATGGTGCAGCACAAAAGAGTATGATCTGAACCTTCCGAGGGCAGTAGTTTTCGTTATCCACTCGCCATTGTATAATGCCTGTAACTAAAGGTACTGATGTCAGCATACATTTTCGGAATCGACTGCCGGGTAAACCGGAAGAACCGGAAGTCCCAAAAATCTGAATACGCTTATCTTAAAGTCAAACACAATATAATGGAAGATTCACAGTAATAATAATAATAATTATCATCATTATTATTATTATTATTATTATTATTATTATTATTATTATTATTATTATAACAATAAAAATAGGAATATGAAATATGTTCTTCTAAACTCTATATGCGTTTACAACAACAACAACAACAGAAACAACAACAACAAGGACTTAAGTTCAAATTAAAAAATACTAAATATTAAGATAAATTTCTTGAATAAGAATTCTTGGGAGATTAGATTTAAAACCCTGGATGTCTAAAAAATGTCTAAGAGATTCAGGTAGCGAATTCCATAAAAGGGGAGCAGCACAAAAAAGAACGTTGATCATAGATGACAGTATTGACTGCAGGGGTGGTGAGAAAGAAGTGCTTTTGTTGAACTGAATACAAGTCAAGCACCTTTTTTGATTACCTCATTTCAGGGCTGAGTCGATGTTCTTAACGGCACCTGCTTTAATTAGTGTTAGTGAACAAAGTGAAAGGAATTTAAGCAAGAATTATACATGCCAAATGCTGTTTGGAACTTTCATATCTTCCTGCGATCTGTCAGCGCTACTGCATGGCGCAGCTATTAGCAAAAACATTTTATTATGACTAATAGTAAAGTGCTGATCTTTTTTGTATCTCTTGATACTAAATTCTTGTAGTTTAAAATTTGTGACATAGAGGTTTTGAATAAGATGAATACACCATTTTACTAATGCAAAGTGTCCCTAGATCCATTCCCTCGTGGGGGCTAAAAGTAATGTTTATGTTGAATTAATGAGCCCAAATTTGACCGAGTAATGACTTTTAGCCCCCACAAGGGAATGGATCTAGCAAAAATTTGCATTAGCAAATGGCGTACTGCATTCCCCTTGCGTTTGCTTTACATTTTCAGTGGAAAGTCTACCAACTGTTCTAGTTTTAATGTCAAAATATCCTATTTGTTACGAATGAAATGCAAGCAAACTTGGAGTGAAGTACTAGCCGTGAGCACTTGTTTTGGCTGCGTAAACACTTTAACTTATGCTGAATTCTGGATCAGGAAGTCACATTTTTGAAAGTGAATGCTGTTTTTACTATCTCTCTATATTGATATTCTATTGACGCACGTTACTTTGCATTTTGCGCACTAACAACCATAAATTGCTGGTATTTATGACTTTTCAATTGAGGTTCAACAAAGGGTTGGCTGACATAATTACACTTTTATCATTTCTAATATTTACATTATAATACAAATGTCTCCAGTGCACTTATTGTGATATTGACTTATTATATTTAGCATAGTAAATGGTGTACCATTCAGGTATCAATTTTTGGAAAATACATATTAAACATAGGTCTGCACCAAACCACGACTATAAGAACAAAATTCGACTTCACCTTAACTTATGTAATGTGGGGTGCTCGAAATGTTATTTATTACATGTTATTTACTTAAAAAAAGTCATGGAAGATTACCACACCGGGCTTTGCTCAACAAGTCCGGATGTGTATCGTCAGGGATCAGTAACTCTCTTGTATCAGTTTCAGCTCTCTTTGGAATATCAGTGATTACTTAACTTTAGACAGCTAAGAACTGAAATGTTTGATTTTCCTTATTCAGTTGTAACCGAATTAAGACTCTTTGTTAAAAATGGAAAATGACGGCATTCCTTGTAGAATGGATCAGTGCCTGAAGATGGCAGCTAACACTACAACGGAAGGCTAGAAAATGTTAATTTCAGCAACACTCAGCATCTGTGTCTAGAACAGTCATCGCGGTGTCGGGACGTACTTCAACTCCAAAGCAAAACTATGCATGGTGTATTTGTGGTGTGATTCAACGGTTTAACGGTTTTTATTTTCCATATTATATTATATTATATTATATTATATTTACAAAATATTTAGAATATTTTTCAGAATAAACGAAAGAATGTCAGTATTGGCATGACTCTAAACATAGTTAGTCTCGCTCGACTAACTATGCTCTAAATTAAAGGTTTTGGGGTAAGAACAGTACTTTATTGTAATTTACAAGACGAAATTCCAGTATACCTCATTACTTTTTGTTAAAAAGACGGCAACAAACCCACGAATACAGTTGGGGCCGTAATGCATGTGTTTTTAGGTCCAAAATTTCGAAAACAAAACAAGTCACAACATGAAAAGGGCCTTAGCTCGTCGAACTAAAAAAGCAAATAAATACTAAACACAAGAAAATCTAGATGAAAAAAATAGTAGAACTTGAAATGAGAATATATAGTGACAACAATGCGCAAAAATGAAGGAAGGTGGTTTGTACCACGGGCAGGTCTTGCAAGGTTAGTATTGTGCTGAACGCCTCAGTGAGTTTGCTGTTCAGTTCTGAACCAAGGTATGCACACTTCAGTTTGCAAAAGAACACTGAAAAAGAACCTTGAAGATTTTTTCTGCAGCAAGTTACAGTGTTCGCACGTGACTGCAGCATTTTTTAGTCGAGAAACGCCGACCATTTTTTTTTTTATCGATATCAGTAAATTTATTGTTGTAAAATAGGAATAAATACACGATGACAGCATATATCTGGTTGGATTAGCTGCACCGGAAGAACTTGTGGTCTCGTCGTGAAAAGGAAATTGTCCGCTCAAGTAGGATCAATGGAAGAACAATCACATCATATCCATCCAACACAAATTTATCGGTGAACACCGACGAAAAAAATCCTGAGCATGCGTCGTTCAGTTCTCAAGTAGTCGCAAGACTGCAGTGTCACGAAATGCAAATGTTGATTACGGTGAAAGGAACACCAAACACATTTTTTCCGCGTTTTTATTGTAAGATTTACGAAGTCTTCCGACAGAACTAGTTCATTAGTTGGGGGAAAACCCTTTTCAGCTAACGTCCTCAAAGCACTACCACCAAAGGTCAAGGGGCAATACTGGTTAAAAACTTCACTTGCAAGTTATAAATAATATATAATGGTAAAATTAGTATCATCCATATCAGTGAGTTTTTGTCAAATACTGTACCGATAATTTATATTCTTGTACTAAGTAACACCAACACTTAAAATACATTCTGGTTATTTTTAAGTTGCTTGACAAGGGTAAAATTCCGCAAAAGTTTAGCACGGTCCTCGTAGACTCAAGGGCGGCGGTCTTTCGGGCTGAGGAAAAAGCACGTGGGCCAGAGTTTGCAGAGTCGACGTGCTGTGAGAAGAGAGGAACATGGAAGGCAGTAAAAGGAAGTAAATCGCCAAAGGAGAATAAATGGTCTAATCAAAGTAGTTTAACTATGCTTCCTGTTTCCAAAAGTGCTACAGTAGCATACGAACCCGCTAACAATTTGCTGAGACAAACTTTGGTTTTAAGATTTATCTGATAAAATCATAGTACAACTCACCAACATGCTTCCAAATTATGATAAACACCTCAGTGTGAAATACTAACAAAAGTAACAGCCAACTCTTCGCGAAGACTTCCTGTCACAAACGAGGAACTAATATGCTGGAACTATCTGAAACAGAGAAGTGTATTATAGAGACAGGAAGACGTTATATAAGAACGTTCGTGCGCTCAAGCAGTTTCACTCAGTGATTCTTCTGCGGAGTTAAAAGTTATAGGCTGAAAAATTGTCACATTTAAATTAGCTGTTTTTGTAAGTTGAACGATCGCTTTTTCAAACCTTTCTGCAAGAGTTTCAAAACTTCATCATGATCGAGACAAGCGCTTTTTACTTAGCCCTGTATGACAATAGTCGACATTTGGAGATGCAAGCACACGCGGTCTAACCACCGTGACGTCACCAATCTATCCTTTAAAGGATCCAAAACTAAGTGTCATTTAAAAAACAGCCGAGAAATCCGGCTATATATGGAATGTGTATTTATGCGGCTGCTCGATAATGAACTCCAGTTGGAGGAGAAAAATGTTATAGCGCTTGTTTTTGGTCGAAATTTCAGAACTCTATTCAGTGCAAACATACAGATCAACTTTCACATTTCTAAATATCCAAATGTAGTCGGCTGCCCATAAAGTATTAAAATTATTAGTAAAGGGCGAAGCAAAGCAAGCGCTCAGCTCAGATAAATACATTTATACAGCAAAACTAATAATCTACAATAAGAAAACTCTCAAAATCCGAAAAATGAAAACACAGAAAGTCTCAAACAAAGCAAATTACCAAACAGAAAGTAACATTTAAGTTCTCATTTGAAACAGCAAAAACTCAAAGTTTTTTTAAGATTTATCAACCTCATTGCATTCCAGCCTTTTGGGCCAGTGTATCTCATATTGAATTTGCTTATACAGTTAGGACGAATAGACCTTATGCGTAATGGCGTCATTGGATGCCCAAATGGATTGTGGTCTTGGTAGTCAAGGATCTATTCAAAATGGCGGGATATTTTTCTTCCGAAGCGGGACATTGAAATGCCGAGTTTGAATGTTATCACTACGCGGCGGAAAACAAGGGGAAAGTCAAGTTTTGAGACCGAACCTTTGCCAAGCAAAGAAGTGAGTCAGTCAAATATTGCAGAAGGGTCAATATGGGACGGACAACATAGATTGGGCAAATTTCTCAGGAACATTTCTAAATTCACAAACATCAACTGGAGAACAAGCTTATAAACAATAGATACTCAACATGCTTGACAGGGAAGATCCAAGAGCCCGCCGCAATAAAACTGATCATCATTCAGTTCAAAAATTATCTTCTTTTGATTGGTTTAGTAACCATCGTGTCACCTGCAAATAACTGCCTACAAATAATGGTTTGCTCATGCGCATTATTTCGCACTGTGTGTTTGCTGCAAATATTGTTGTGCTCATGCGCAGTCCATAAATTTATCTATCCGTCAACGTGCATGCCATTTGAACTTGGCAGGGCTCACTTTCCAGAGTTTCGAAGACCTTGCAAATTTAATTGAAGAAAGAACAGTGAAAACAAAAAGGTGAATGATAAAACAATTATTAAACTCGGTCATCACAAAATATCGTGATTTCGTCAGTGTCTCGCAAATCAATTATTTGCCTCTGCCTTCGGCATCGGCAAGTAATTGATTGCTCGCCACTGACAAATCAGGATATTTTGCTCAACCTCGTCCAATAATTGTTAAATATACCCCATATATGAAGAGAGGGCTACGTGAAATATAGTTAAATTTAGGGAACGTTTCAGATTCAGATTCAGATTCAGATTTTCTTGTATACCTACAATATTACGAAGTCAAGGAGGGTATATTGAAGAACAGCAACACATAGCTACAGCAACTGGCCTCAGGTATTCAGGAATAACATTCGTTGTTTTAGCATAATTATTCAACATTTCACTGTTGAGTCAAATTAACACTTACCTGGTCCTGGGTGTTTCTGTTGACAATTCCACACGTTCATCAACCACGAAAAACTGTGGATTAGTCCTTCTTCCTCAAGCGATATCTTCACTTTTATTGCGGTAGGATTTCGGAGCTTCGCTGTTTCCAAGAATTCAGTGTATCGTATTCATAAGTTTGTTTTCCTGTCGCATGCAAATCTTTGAATTGTTAGTTTATGAATATTTCCGTGATATTTTGTCCATTCTATACTGTTGTTGTTTAATCTTTCAACAGTTTATACGCTTAGCACTTCGTTTGGCCGAAATCCAGTCTCGAAACTTGAGTTTTTCGCCATGTTGTGATAAAATTCCAACTTGACATTTAAATCTCCCGCTTTAAGGAGAAACTTTCTGCCATCTTGAATGAATCGTTGACTTTAAGACCAGAATCCATTTCGGGCATCAGGCCCATCGACGTCCTTATGCAGGATAAAAGTCTATATGTGCATGCTCATTAAAATCATTTATATAATTATCATACATACCTTACACGAAGAAGAAGTTTTATTTTATTTTTGCAGTCTCAAAACACAGGGACATTCAACCCTTACTCTGTGTGAGGCCAGTATTCTCTGCCGATTCAGGGGATGTGTCATCATGGCCGGAGAAACCGCACCTCCGTGCTGTGAATCACGTGGAATTTAATTAATATGTGAACAGAGAGGAGAGATTTTCTTATTTGATTATCAGTCAACTTGAAGCAGGTGAGCTTGACGAAACTAAGCCGCATTGTGTTGCCTTGTAATACGCGAGCCCGGTTTAAGATCATTCGCCATGGTATTTTTTTCGTAGGAGTGCGGCTGTGGGTTAGGTTTGCAAGAAACTGGAAAAACGTTGCGTTTCACTTTGGGCTAGCTATCACAGATTCATTGCCCAGGCTAAGAATTCCATAATCTGGTATGTGGAGCAGGACATTTAATTTCATGTTAATATATAGATATCGGTGGATACATAAGATCAGACTTGACCAGTATGAGAACTCGTTCGATTTCTCGAGATACTACGTGATTGATACAAATGTGTAAACAAAGTTTACATAAGTCTTTCTGATGGTGTAAATGTACTTTCCGTGTTGCTTGTTGATGATATGCCGTTTGGAGTGAGACGAGTCTTCCAGGGGGAGTTTTAAATTTCCGCACTGGCTTTTGGCTGAGAAGTTGAGGCGAGGGCAAAATCGCAAGAAAGGGGGAAGGCGGTTCACCCCGCGCATTGAAAACCACGGATCATTAAGAAAGGTGTTTTTCGGCGACTAGTCTTGGAATATAAAAGTTCATTTAGAATGGCAGCCAGTGGTGTAGCTAGACTTCGAATAATTTGTAGGTCCAAGAACTTAAAAAACAAGAGCAATAGGTGCAAGTTCTCAGGGGGATCTGAGGACATTCTTCTCGAAAAATTCTGAAATATAGGTTTGAAATCATGTTTCGTGCAGTTCGAGAGTAAACAATGCTATCTAGGGACGGACCATTTGATATCGTTGAGGGGTGATGGTGGTGGGGGAGGGGGGTACAAGAAAGCCGATTTTCGTGCAAATATTTCGGCCATGTTTCGGCTGCATTTTTGTCACTTTCCCATACATTTTATTTAAACTGGAAATTTTGAAGCGTGTAAACATTTTTTCATCTTGTCCGATCGTTCAATTTTTTTTTTACAATTTCTCCCCCCCCTCCCGAAATCAAGTGGCCGGCCCCTTACGTATCTACCGTAGTTTTTGCTTCTACCTTTGTTTTCAGTCCTTGGCTTACGTCTGGCTACGCAACTGTGAGACTCAATGGATCTGTCAGTTCCACTTGTGAACTAATCAAGCACCAGCCATCAACCAGTCACTGTGTTGTATTCATATGCACTAGTTAATTGTATCTTACAAGTACGATTAAAATACTGATTTGGCCAACAAAGTTGTATATCTATTCGTAGAAACTGGGATATGATTGACATATGATATAACATACATGACCACTTTTTAAATCAAGTGAGGGGAGGGGGAGGGATACGTGTAGTTTAAGTAAAAACGTTTCCAAAACTTAAAACTGCGCAGCGTATCGCAATTTACCGGTACTTGATCTTTGTATAAGCACTGAACATCAAAGAAAAAATGTTCTTTTTGCTGCCGTTGTTGTTGTTGTTGCTTTTTGTCAACCAGTTTCCGTCAGATATGTAGTTAGATGCCAATAACACCCGAGTGTATAACAGAAATAATAATAAGAAGAAAGATTATAGGTGGCGAAAAATTTCCATAAAACAACCTGCACATCCACTTGACTGATCACACTAGAGACGAGAGCTTAATTACTCATTAATAGCAAGTAAATAGTTATCATTGCGACTACAAAACCCTTTCAAAGGGGCGCCTATGTTGTCGCCTTTATAACAGCTCTGAAACTGGCCAGCGAAGACGTATATTGTTCTAAAAGGAAGTGCAGTCTTATATATAAACAGCGACTATAATTTATACCAACGACAAGGAGGTAACGAATTTTATTACTTGCTGTTTTACTTTATTAAGACTTTATATCATCTTTATCACTGCCTCCATATTTGTTTTACGGAAGCAAAATCAGTAAACAATTTAGTTTACACCAAATAACTCACAGCATGCAATCAATTTCATAATAGGACGTCGAAGCTAAATTCCCAAATTTAAAGTAAAACGGTGCAAAATACAATCTCGACTCGTCTTTAAAACATCTTTAAGCCACCCCAAAAGACTCAGTCAGTTACATAGACCAATAACAAAATAGTACTTTTCACGGTCGTGCCCATAAATTATTTCGTTCCATCGTCCGACCGAACAAAAATTTCAAAAACGCGAAAAAGGTAAAAAGTTCAAGTGCAATATGTGTTAACGGGTTACGAATGTGTGACTTTCACATCTTCTGTAACTGTTAAATGTTCTTATCTAGAAATATTCAAGTCTTATAGTCTATAGAATGTTATGTAAATGTAAAACAGGAGAGAAGTTTAAGGAGAGCACGAGGAGAAGCCCAGTGTTTCTTATGGAACGCCTTGGCTGTCTTATGATATTTCATTTCATCAGCTGTGGTGCTTTTCTCATTATACTCGGCAGTTACTTCATTATATTCGCTGCTTC
>JAOEHT020249264.1:0-10693 GCA_025448195.2 Parazoanthus atlanticus
GTATGTATGTATGTATGTATGTATGTATGTATGTATGTATGTATGTATGTATGTATGTATGTATGTATGTATGTTTGGCCCCTGATAATACGTCGAAAGACTAGACTAACGGTATAACGTCCCTGTCCACGGACGCTGTGGGTTGAAAGTTCCTCTTTAACTAAATTCCTGTCAGCATCAACATTATTTTGAGGGCTGATTACAATAATATTTTTTCTAGTACTTTTTAGACACAAGAGTTGATGAAGTCTTCCGTGAGTTTCTGACCGATCTCTTGAGTGGAAGCTACCTACCACCCAACCCCTACCCGCGTCTTATATCCACGCTTAGATTGGCGGCTGTAAGGTAACAAATTGATCTTATAGGGGAAGGGTGGGTTGGTAAAGGATTGTTCACACTAGAGACGCAAAGGCAGGCGCGAGCACAATAGCATTTACACTGGACGCAAAGCAAAACGAGCACGCGTGTGCAGGTGTCTCTGTTTTGGCTTGTTTTGCGTTTGAGCTTGTTTCACCTCGATTCAAACCAGAAAATCCGTGAAGCAAGCGCAAACACAAGAGCAAGGCTTGCGCAAGGAAAGGATTATTTTATTTTTGTTGCTCTGCGCTTGCGTCACTTCAATTCACACTTGCTTTTTTTTCATTGCAGTTGCGTCTTGGTTAGCGTCTGTGTCTGCGCTTGCGTTTCTCGTGTGAACGCGGCTTAAGTTGCCTTATTTATTAAGAGAAAAACAAAAAATTCAAGGTCAGGGAAAAGTCAGGGAATTTTGCATTGGGTCAGGAAAATTATATATTCCTGAGATAAAAGTCAGGAAACTTTGCATTGCGTCAGGAAAATTTAGGTTGACACAACCTCCCATTATTGAATGCATATTGAACGTCTTCACACGAAAAACTGAAAACATGTGAAGTTAACTGAGTGTGTAATCTTTGTCCAAACTGTCAAAGATAAAGTCAGTAAAAATTTGCTGTAGGCCAGGGAAAAGTTATGAGTCTTTCTCTTTATTCTGAGTGTTGCAACCCTGTTATTAGTTCAAAGCAATGAATCCCAGTGCATTCCATCGAATCTCAGGGCATCCCATTCGAAATATAGTTTGTTTTAATCCTTACGCTTACGTTGTGCTCGGAATAGGGAATATTTAGAGCAATTTAATCTAGATCAATCTAAATCTGGCTATAGGACATTCTACTACTCAGCTGTCAAACTTTTTAATAGTCTTAGTCCAGCAATCAAGACCTCAAATAACATTCGTGCCTTCACCACCAATTATTGCGGGTTGGAGTCGAGAGATTAATGTAAATTAAACTGTATTTCTAACCTTTTTATTATAAATTTGTATTGTAAATATTTTAGTTGATTCATTATAGTTGTATGTATAACGTAGTAGTTTTAATACTATCTAATCTATTGTAGAATATCTGCACAGCTTCAATGTAAAGAAGTGTTAACTTTTTGAATTCTGTGCCTAATAAAGTTTTTTATTATTATTATTATTATTATTATAATGTATACCCTTTTGAGCGACCTGATTATTCCCATTCCTTAGGAAACAAAATAGTGTTCTGAATATTCTATTCGCTCTGTGCTTAATACTGATAACCACTGAGATCCCTAAGAACCGAAAGAGTTGTTCAGAATATTCTGGAGCGCTTTTCTTGTATGTAATACGACTCACCCAAAATTCTTGAAAACGTTGTAACATCCCTTTTGTTTTGTGAAACGCACCCCTCACTGTATCAGTTTAGTTTAGTTTAGTTTATTTAATTTTTCACATAAATTACAATGGAAAGGTGAGTAAATCAAAATAAATTGGGTGTGACGGGAAAGGAACAGAACTTTCGTCCCAATTGAGACCTAACCCCTACGTTTAAAAAGGCTAAGATGATCTTAATGTAAAATTAAAAAAAGTGAGAAAAAAAGTGGAGAGTAAAAGAGTACTGACTGTGTAAATTACAAACAAAATAAATATCTGGCATTCTAAGACGTAGTTGCTTAAAGCTTCTATTGTCTCATTGTTTTTACAGCGACAAAAGAGTTGCTTTGTTTCTAGGTGGTTATGTTTTGTGCGAAGGTGTTGGTTGTTTTTGTTTTTCTTTGATTATCCAGTTGATATATCCCTTTTGGCAACTACGTGAATTAGGTTTCTAACCTACCCTTTGGTCTACGGAATGCATCAGCAATTTTCATTCAAAGTTTTGACTGCCCCACTCTAGGATGGAACTTTTCCGAGAGCATCCCTCCCGGCTGATCAAGAAGCTTCTCCCAGGCTCCCCTCAGCTGGTTGATGCCGAACGTTTTGTGTATCACGTGCCTGGTTTGGACGCGTTTGGTAAGAATTTGGAATTCAGTTGCGTGCTGTAATGCAAGGGTGGACAGGTACAGCCTATCTTATGTCCCCATGAATGTCCTTCACAAGTCTTTAAGTAAGCAAACCTTTGACGTCAATGCCAAAACGCCTTGAGAACCGACTCCCTGAGAAGCCAACTTTGCAACAAATTTGCAAATTTCAGGTCCGTAGTTTCTAAAATTTCAACGACCCTTATCTTTTTGGTTGCAACAAAAAATATTGAAATAACCAATGTTTCAGAACCTAGTTTGACAAGGCTCCCACTCAAAAACCATGTTTTTGAGAATCGGCTGCAAACCGCCAATATTATTGGTTGAAATTATTTCGAAAAATCCAACTTTTATTTAAAGACATTGTCGGAAGCTCGTGCCGGCACAGGTTGCCGTATACAAAGACGAACTTTTGAGGAAAATCGGTTGCGACTACCATACAAACTACCAGACCATGAGGACAAACATGGACCCATGTTAACCTCTCCCTAACTAATGCGTTTTCATTATCATCTGCCATCGCTAGTTATATAACTGTTTACATTCATCCACTCAGGTTTCGTACATAGTCTTGAAAACTGGAAAAAGTCTGAAAATCCAAGAAATGTCTGGAAAGTCTGGAAAAAGTCTGGAAAATAAAGCAAAGGTATTGATGAAGTTTGGATTTTCTGGGCTTTGCGCGGTAGCAGAAAAAACGCCCAAATTTTCCATTTATTTATGATTTTTTGAGAAAATCTGCTAAATGCTTGAAAATTATCTAAAACGTAGGTCAATAAAATATCTAAAACCTTGGCTTTTGCGTGAAATGGCAACAGTCTAGTATTTTTATCTAAAACGATTACCTAATTTTGAGTCTGGAAAATGAGTAAAAACTTCTGGAAGAAGTCTGGAAGAAGTCTGGAATTTGCTTTGAAATATCTGTACGAACCCTGATAACTGTTTAAATTCATCCACTATCATATGCCATCAGTCGTTATCACTTGCCACCATTTAACGTTACCCGCCATACCTACCTTCGTTGTGCATCACTTCTAAGTATAGATCAATCGTGTTCTATTGCAAATCCCTCAATTTGATTGCTTCTCTCTCCGTTTTATATTCGCTGATATACAACGATACACCGGTGAATTTTCGCATGCGCGAGTAAAAACGATTTTAAGTTTGTCATACATTCATAATTTGATGTAAATTGGTTGAAATAAAATACATTTTTAAAAAAATATCATAAACCGCGGTAAGCTTAGACTAAGACAATTAGAACACTTGCTTTTGTTTTCTATGAGTGATAGTCAACTCGGCTTGTTGACCATGTACACGTAGAAAATGCCAGCTCGTGTTCTAATGGAAAAACGCCTTATTACGCGCACTGTGATTATCTAATGAATTAGAACTGTGCAAACGACTATAATGTAGCTGGAATAGAAGGAAAATGGTAACTGATCATCAGTAGTAGGATACTGTTGCTAAACAAGATCGTCATTGTGTAGGGAAAATCCTATTTATTTATTTATTTATTTATTTATTTATTTATTTATTTATTTATTTATTTATTTATTTATTTATTCTCTAATTGATAGATAGGGGAAGATTGATAGGTGGAGCGCCTTTGCCAGACCAAGCCACTATTTTTTGTTTTAATAATCGGAGACTTGTGTTCACGTTCTTTACAGCTTTCAGGATCGGTACACGGTACACACTTAGTTATAATTTTCACTAAGTATTTGTATCTGCGGTGCATATGTAGTTATTGTTTTAGAGTGTGAATTTGATATAATAATTCGTGATGTTATCCTGAGTTTCTTTTCAGAAACCTCTACTGTTTCTACCCATATGAAAATTATTATATGAAATATTATTCAAAGTTCATATTGTTCTGTTATCCTGAGTTTCTTTTCAGAAACCTCTACTGTTTCTACCCATATGAAAATTAGTTCTTCGCAAAGCTTATACTAAAAGAAAGATTTCTGCTGAAAAATAGCTATAAGTTGTTTTGATTTTTACCGAGAAAATTAAGTTCTTTCTCAGTCTAATTATAAATTAGAGCGGCCTCTTTTCGGGAAAAGTTTTAACGCTCTAGAACAAATGTAGTTCATTCTCTGCAGGTGAAATCGTGCTTTAGACTTAAATTTGATTTTAACGTAATAATGAAATGAGTCGTTTACGAAATTAAATTGACATTGGCAATTTGGCGAAAAAGGCTGCAGTTTTTACTGTAGGGAATATGGTTAGTTCAGTCGTACACCAAAAATACTATTATCCCGTCAGCGCTGAATCTCACTATCCGACTAAGACTTCGAAATTCCAGTAAAAATAACAGTTTCGCAGTCTCAAACATTTGTCAGCACCAAACAATAGTTTATATTTCAATATAGCGGGCTGAGTTAGGTTTAAATTGATTTTCGCGTTTCCTGGACGTACTGCTAATACTCATAATAGATAGCGGTATTTATTATAGGAGATTGATTTTCATTAACATAGAGGTATTCGGCAAAGGTTTATTCGATAAAGGTGAATATTTGTGTTCTAGGTTGAAGAAAGTTAAATTTGATTTTAGCATAATCATGAACAAAGTCTTTTCAAAATTAAATCAAGTATAGTATTAAACTGGCATTGACACTTAGGCGAAGAAGGGTGCAGTTTTCATCACAGGAAATCTGTCTAGTTCTTATACCAAAAACACTGATATTTCGGTAACACTGAGTAAACCTTCACCAAAATCTCAGTATCTGTCTAAGACTTCGAAATTGTAATAAAAACATTGGTTTCGCAGTCTCGATCAGAACTAAACAACAGTTTCTATTTCAATTTAGCGAGCTAAGCTAGGTTACTGAAAATTGATTTTCGCACGTTTTCTGCACGTACGGCTAAAACTCATAATATGGTGGCGCAACTTCGGTGTAATCGAGAGGAGATTAATTTTCATTAACATAGAAGTATTCAGCAAAGGTATATTGTTTCAGCTAGGAAAACTTGTAGAAGTTGTTGTGCACTTTCAAACTATCTTGAAATATTCTCGATATATTTTCTCTTGATTTTACGAAAAGTTATAGAACTCAAGTGAAGGTCTTTTGAATTGCGTAACACATCATTTAGAATGTGTGTAGTTCTACAATTGGTTTCGGATCCATCAAATCCTATACCATTCTCAGAACATTTTAGGAGGAACTACCCACCACATGAGCACATTTACTGAACAAACGTTAGTGTAGGTAATGAAAATACAATTAAAAACAGAAGCAGTGTTTATATTAAAGGCTAAAGACACTCATTGCAATTACTATTATACAAAAGCTTTATAAAACGGCTGCTTGCGTCTATAGTACAGAAATAAATAACAGTTCGGGAAAAGCATACATATCAAAACCATAGCTAAGCTAATATTTCCCACAAAGCGGTTTTCTATTCTAAAAATCTAAAATGAATTTCGACTTCCAGACGCTTGATCTAAATCTCAATAAGAAATTAGCATCTCAGTCTACTTCAGCAAGAGCAGTTTTAAAAGTAATCCATTTTTGTGTTCGAATAAATAGCATGGAAGTATTGAAACCAGTTCAATTTGTTCTTAGCTGCCATCTGGTTGTTTCATCAATTACAACTGTTTACAACGAGTTCCTCAGCGAGTGCTGAAAACTTGCAAAATGCGGCGTAGAGAATGACACAACAGATTTATCGCTTCGCTCTCTTCAGTCGCCTTTCAAGTTCAAATTATTCTATTTTTTCCTCTGACTGTTTGATGTACCCAGCGAAAGGTTTAAATAACCACTAATTAAATTCAAGTTTCGCCAGCATTTGGTCATTTTTCGCTTCTTAGTAAGCTTTTCATCTCTGATCGAGTTCCATATATGCTGTCTGAATCAGTCTTGTTTCTGTAGCTAATTTTCCGCCTTTGACAATTTGAACATGACGGCTTAGGTTCTCATAAAAGCTATTTTCAAAAGTTAAAACTTGGAAAAGTCGTCCAATTTCGAAACTGATAATTAGAGCTCAGTGTTATGATGTAGGCAGGTGATCTATGTTGAGTTATAAGGGCATAAGAACTTTAATTTTATGAAGTGCGAAATAAAAACAGTGTGGAATTCACCTCATGTTCCTCTTATACTTTCCATCCCCGGAGACCAAGAGGCGGTCTGCTGGACGGGAGAAAATTCAGGGCCAGCGAACGCCGAGCGATGCGAAGCCAAGAGCGATGAGGCCGAAGGCCGATCCGAGTGACTTTTTTCGCTGGCCCTGAATTTGTCCCGCCCGACGGACCGCCCCTGGGTCTCCCAGGATGGTACTTCTCTTGTGCCCTACAACTTTTAAAGAATTTATATCCCAGTTTATAGACACTCGTAGCCGTTTTATACTCATCAAATATTGTTTGTCATAATCCACCATGCTTGCCTTCAAAATCACTTGCCATCAATTTGCTATTATTTACCCTCATTCGTCTTACTTGCTAAAAGGGTTACTTGGGTACTAGGTTTGTCTACTGATAATATATATCTGATTATTCTTGCTTCTAAAAGCTGTCCCATCTTCGATCTGAGTCCAATGAGACCTTTTTTGTATTTCCACTCACCAAGTATTTATTTACAGAAGTTGATTTGGTTACATGGAGTTGTTTACAGTTGTTTACAATGCTTTACAATTTGCTTGATTCAGAGAGTATGCATTGTGAGAGTTAAAGAAAAAGAAAGAAGACATGCAAAGACAGAACAGAGAAAGGAAATGATATGTGATAACAAATGAACTATTACATAATTACGTAGCCGAGACAGAGTATTGAATTTTGAGAAGTAAATTACGTTCCACTTTTTGTAAAGCGCATCAAGTTTCTGATTTTTAATAGTAATTTATTTGGGAGAAGATGTATTCTTCGTATTAGCTTCGTCCAATACAGAATGCTCAACAAGTCCCCCGCTGCTATGTAAGCTAATTTACATTTTTTTTTATAAGAACCTCTTTTTATATGAATGTTGAGGGTCAAAAATTCCAAAATTTAAGAACATTTTTAGCTTAAGACTAAGAAAGGTACATGTATTTGTATGACATTTAAAAATGGAACGCAGAACCATTACAAATATCGTGGGAGAACAATGCAATTTCATATTTGATTTTGGTAAACAGGCGATAGCAGTGCATTTGGCCACATATATAAACTGGCTTAGAAGTTAGGAACTGCCTTTGAATGTATTTATACAGATACAGTTCCAATAAATATCAAGAACACTTTAAGAACATTCTGAAAAAGCTATAAGAACGTTCAGCCTCAGCCCGAAAAATAGACGTTCTTGTAATAAAGAGAGTGATATTAGACTAGTCCGCTTCACACTGACAGCATTGACAGAAGCGCTTGATCAAAGAGTTTTTCCTGGGACAGAATTATTTTTTTTTATTACTCCTTGGGTAAATAACATGATATTTTAGAAAGGAAAATCTAAAGTGAAAAATACTCCATTTATAACATCGTAATTTTTATTCAGTTTACGTATAAACCACCAAGTATATTTATTTTGATTAATCATTCAAAAAGGAATTCTAGCAGTTTCGTTGTATTTTGTCTCTTGGAATTGAATTCTTTTAAGTTTCGTAAAATTGTTGTTTTGACACAGTGACTGAGATGAGGGGTTAATATTGGACTGGTTTCGATAAAAAAATTTTTTTTAGAGTTCAAGAAACTAAGCGGATTTTCTTTTCCAGTTGCTAGGTTCCAAAATGTTCAACTCGGGAAACCAACGCGTCAGCGTTTCTGTGTTACGAATTAGTTTTGTTGTTTCAGCCGCCCTCCTAGTTTGTAAGTCTGTTAAAATCAGGTCTATGGATTTTGTTCTGTTTAAATTAAACACACCTATCACTGAAAGTGTTTGAAACAAATAGAAAGCCATTCCGTTTCATTAGTTTTGCTGTCTTTGAATTCTATACCGGAAACATTTAACTGTGAGCTTTGGTCGGCATATTTGCCTTTCTTGTGTGTAGGTGACTCGGAAACTGAAACCTAGTAATTTTTTATAATAGATGAGTATAAAAGTTTCAATTGTTGTCAGTCAACAATCTTCACACTAACAATAGTTTTTGTTCTGAAATACAAACGTTCGCCTCCACACAGTATATTTTTTGTCGCCATATTTATGAAATATTATTCAAAGTTCATATTCTTCTGTTAAATTAGTTTTTGTTCCTGTTAGAATCCACAAATGTAATACGAATGTATTATTACTATATTGCGTTAAATATAATTTCGCTCTAATTAGCTTTCTGTTGAAATAGTTTGTTTTTAGTGTCTGTTGCCTTGTTAATTTATCTTTGCCAAAGAACATATATGTACACTGTTTTTCACGTGACCGCCAGTTTAACCAATGAAATATAAAACGCTTAATTGTTTATATCTTTAATTTTCAACTTTACGTCAGTTTAGAACAAACTTGGAACACAAAATTTGAATACAGTTTTTTTCACCTTTAAGCAGAGTTAGCGGTTCAGTGTCGCGCGCCCAAGAACATGGATGAAATTTGTACCCGCTTCAAGGAACGTTTGGTTTACACTGAGACAAGCCGACTAACCTACTTTGTAACATGCGTGATTAACGGTGTATTTGCTTTGGTAGCTGTTGTATGCAACGCAGTCGTCCTAAACGCGATCAGAAGCACGCCATCTCTCCACACACCGTCATATCTACTCTTATCAGTGCTGGCGTTCTCCGATCTTGCAGTTGGGCTTACGGTTCAACCGCTATTTATTGTATTCAAGGTCGCAGAGACCAGACAGATCATGAGCATTTATTGTGAGGTAGCGACCACGTACATGTGTATGGGAAACTTGTTCGCTTGTCTGTCCTTTTTGACAATGGTTTCAATCAGTGTTGATCGTTTTCTGGCAGTGAGGCTTCGCTTTAAATACCGTGCAGTTGTCACTTTAAGGCGAGTGAAGGTTGCCGTCATTTTCTCAGCAATTGTCTCGATGTCCGGGGCCTCACTATATCTTCTGAATCTCGAAGTATTCTACAGTTCATCTGCGATACTGATCTTCCTCAGCCTTATAGTTGCTTCCGTGAGTTATTTCAGGGCGATTAGAATGTTGAAAACCCACCACGCAAAGTTGATGGCCAGAGTGCAGCCCACGGCTCCACAACAGTCGCAGTACAAAAGTAACGCCGCACAACAGTCGCAACACGCAGGCAGTGCACCTCCAAGGTCAGCTCGATCCTTAGGTTATAGCAAGTCTGTCAAGAGCATGTTGTTCGTATACGCAGTGTTTCTCCTGTGTTACAGCCCGTACGTGTGTTGCATGATCCTGTTACGTGTTATCGGTCGCACGACCTGGCTGCACAAGCTGGACAACATCGGGCAGACAGTTGTCATGTTAAACTCGTCCTTGAACCCGACTCTGTATTACTGGAGAATCAAGGACGTCCGTCGCGCTGTGAGACAGTCTCTGGGGCTTAGTACCGCACCACGGGAACAAACACGGCTTGAACTCACATCAACCCACGGATAGGAACTAGACTAAGATTTAGATTTAGATTTAGATTCAGATTTAGAGTTTAATTCGGGTTAAGAGTTAAAAGTATAGGCCTGCCGGAGAAAACAAGAGAAAAGGAGGAAAAGCGGGTCTACTGAAACTCCACCATTCTGTAACCAGTAAACGCTCTATTACAACTATTCACCGTGGCATATTTAGTTTCTATGAGAAATAGATATGTTCGGATATCAGACCATCCCCCCTCCCCCCAAAAAAATATGGAAATAAAGACTTAAGCAGATGAAGTGACTTTAAGTGCATTTTTTTTCAACGTTTTTAAATGAACGCCACTCGACCTTCACACAGTCACAGCCTTGATTAATCTACATTTAATTGCAGCTGTAGTTGTAGAGAGATGTTTCCTTGTTGGTCTCAGTAAAGAGAACTGATAATATAGGAATGGTTTGACTGTTGTTTGAGTCGTTCAAATTTCAGCTAGTGCAATCCGGTTGAATCCATTCTCCTGATTCTCCCTGGCAACTGAATGGTGATGTGTAACACAATTTAAGCTTCACTTAAGTTCTTAATTTTTTTTCTAAAATCAAGATAAAATATATTGAGAAATATTTCAAGATAGTTTGAAAAGTGCACAATAACTTCTATTAGTTTTCCAAGCTGAAACAATATACCTTTGCTGAATATTTCTTATTAATGAAAATTAATCTCCGCTCGATTAAACCGAAGTCATTTTCGCCATCCATGTTAAGCCCGGTTTCCATATAATCGCTGGGATCGCTGGGATCGCCAGGATCGCTGAAAAATGAGTTCAGCGATCCCAGCGATTATATGGAAACCAAACTCCAGCGATCCGAGCGATCCCAGCGATCGCAGCGATCACGATCGCTGGGATAGAACC